>KV417369.1:0-10420 GCA_001630345.1 Calocera viscosa TUFC12733
GTGTGGGAGAAGTGCACGGGAGAAGCGTGCGGGAGAAGTGTGTGGGAGAAGTGTGCGGGAGAAGCGTGTGGGAGAAGTGTGCAGGAGAAGCATGCAGAAGAAGCGTGCAGAAGAAGCACGTGGGAGAAGCATGCGGGAGAAGCGTGCAGGAGAAGCGTGCAGGAGAAGCATGCGGGAGAAGACCCTTTGCACTCACACTGTCCCTCGGTCAGAGGTACGCATGTGAGGAGGGGAGGGGGAGGGGAGGAGGAGAGGCGGCGTTAGGAGGTCGTTATGAGGGCAGGGACGAGACAATCACCGGTACCATTCCTTCGCCAAGTGTGTACAAGCCAGCAAAGTACTGGTTTTGAAAGACTAGGGCAGTGGGGTAACCAGTTTGTTTGCGGCGCGGACAATCGGCCGGCAGGCACACTCGTGTTGGAGGATAGAAATTTTCTAATCCTGGGGAGAAATCAGGTGGATGCGAGGGATACGCGGAGAATATGAGGCTCACCCAAGTTGTAGCCTTGTGCATCTCGGGCGAAGGCATGGAAGGGGTCGAAGGATGGCAGGGTACGGGCGGTGGGATCCTTTGCAGGTATCCAAGCGAGGTCTTGCAAGATGGCCCACAGTGAGATAGCACGCATGGGGTTTGGTAACCCTCACCTCTTTCTCCTCTCAAACCCATGTCGTTATACCGCGCACTATCATTAGGTCTCTGCAGCTCCGCGCACTGTCTGAGACTAAACTTTACTTTCTTTAGGGTTAGGTGTCGAGCGCCTTCCTTGCCCGACAGTACAAGGATGATCGGATGATGGCACACGCCTCTTCAGTATCTACTCTGCAGACTAATGTAAACGAGACAGCACACGACAAACTGTCATCTATTTCTCGGGTTAGCTGTCATATGCTATATAACAACGAGCATAAACTTCTCACCATATACAGTGTTCCCTCCTGCTTCATGCAGCTCCTCGCCCAGCACCCCTCACAATGCCCCATGCCTTAGCATTGCTTCGACGTATCGCCTCCAGGACCGGTTTCGGGTCCGCCCAGTCGCGGAAAGTCGCGGACACCGAGCGGAGCCAATCCATCAGCGCAAGTGCCGGCGATGGCGGAGAAGGGGGGCTGGGTGGCTCCACGAGCGGGCCGGTATACAGTGGGGTGTCGCTGGGCAGATCGCCTTTGAAGACATGGTACACGATCGTAGTGAACTGAGCGGTGCTTTCGGGAAACTGCCGAGACAGAAGTACGAGCAACCAGATCAGGATGACCGCCGCCACTAGACGCTGCATTCTCAGGGTGCCTTGAGAAACGAGGTGATCAGTAGCCTGAGGGGTCGGAGGCATGGTGTCTTTGGTCGTCCGGGGGTAGGTGACGAAATGTAGGAGGACAGGCACAAAATAGCTAGGGTCAGGCCCATGGCAGAGACAACCATTCTGAAATACGCACCGAATTAGGTGATTGTTCTGGTATGCTATACAGTTGCACGGTAGCAGTCCACTGCAGAATGAGTTCCTGACAGAGCTTGGGATGAGGTCTCAGAGGCAGGACATTTCAGTCAATAAATCACAACACGGTGAAAGCATGCCGTACTGTTGTTATGACTTGAGGAGTAGGAACTGAACAACCCGTGAAACCGCGCGATCAGATGCCAACGTCCTTAAGTATGTGTCACAGCGGGGGATATGACGTTATCTGGCACGTGCAGGACACGTCGCCATAGACACGTGGCATTCATCGCGGGTCGGCGCAAACCGCATGTCACACTGGCATGATGACTCGTCCAGCTCATCAAGCCTTCGTGAGGAACGAGTTAGTATGGACATTGTCCAACAATTGTTTATGTATAAATTCTACGCGGTTACCGACATGTGGTATAGGTGTCAATATGAGGGTGAACAGCGCTCACCCTGATGTCGACGGCGGATGTGGGAAGGGCACTCGCTGTGCATAGCCGTCTTCGAGCAAAGCCGTCCGATCAAGCAACATTGCAGCCCACACACCGTACGCCGCCCCTGAGCTTATCCTGTTTGATTCCTCATCACTTGTCATTGCAGTGACAAGCTCTTCAATTTGGGGCAAATAACCAGCAAGGGCTACCTGCAAATTTCATGATGAGTCCCCCACGTTCGCGCTGGGACAAGTGCAACCTACTCTCTGCGCATCGGTGGCCATGAAGCAGCGCTTCAGGAACACTCCAGTAGCGAAGACGTCCGCTGCACGCCCATCAAATGGCTCATTCTTGCAACGCTGAGGCGAATGATATCCATAACTGTATGTTGGTTTGATACGCCTAGTGCCTGGCACCGGTGCCGTGCATATGCGAGTGGTGACACCATCAGGAAGATACACGCTCTCCCCTAAATCAATAAAGGCCGGGAGACCATCCGTGCCGACCAAGATATTCGCTGCGCGAATGTCCTGAGTCAAGGAATCAGTGGCGCGCGGTGATGCACGGTTGAGCTTGACATACTAGATGCACGACACCAACAGCGTGCATTCGAGCAACATTCTGCAAATGTTTTGCTAAGATTGGGCAGAAATAGGAGCAGTTCGCACTCACCTGAAGCATGCGGGTTACTGAATGAACGACATACAGAGCCGACATGGTGTCTTCCGGCGCGATAGTGTGTAAGCGAGTTAACCAGTGCTGTTCCATCTTCCGCATAACAATCAAAGCCCGTTGGGTTTCTGAGGAGGATGAAGGACCGTAGAGAATTTCGACGGGATCCGCGATCGGGCACTCGAAACAATACTCCTGAGCGAGGCGTTCAATGCAGTGCTGCTCTTCGCTGTCTTTTTTGATACTTCGCACGTAGTAGTCCTTCTTGCCCTTGGAGGCAGGAACAACAAATCCACTCTAATAGCAGTTTCAGACTTTGTACAGCATCAGAAGACGGGACATCATTACTTTCTCATCTGTATTGCCTTCATCCTTACCAGCCAAATCCAACCCATTGACGAAGTCTGGCTCATAGCCCTTCGCCTTGAGGATTGGTAGTTGTTGCGCCCATAGGTCCTGGAACCGTCTTTTATCCTCATCCAAGAAAAGGTCCCCGTCGTCGGGCCATTTTTCTGAGTTGAGGAGGCTAACCTGTAGCGCTCGTCAGCTTGATGAGAGCTAGACTGTCACTGGTCATGCTCACCTCTTGATCGTCAGCGGTCCCATCCCATTGATTCTCGGAAGAGGGGGAAACAGCGGGTTCTTTCGGACCGGTAGTATATACACAAGATGAAGTCATGACGTAGCCATTTCCTCCTCCGGAATGCCTGGGCTCTCGTTGATCAGACACCAAGGAGTAGTGCTGGTAGTAGACATGAGCAGAGCCGCAGCAAAGCGGGAAATGCCCAGCTTGGTTTGCACTAACTCCACCCGGAAGCAAACGATGAACGAACAAAACCCTGTTGTTTGGCTGGCGAAGTTGAGCATCACATTCCTCGCTTCCCGTACTGGCTATCCTCAAAAAATAGCACCCAGTTCCTTCACATTGTCGACCTTCTCCTCTTGTTAGAATGGTTGGAGCCTTTTATGAAGACGCGATTTCTACTGATGCCAAGTGGAACGCCAGATTGTCGAAGCTAGCTGCAACACTGGCACGATCATTCGCATTAACCTGGATAAGGCTACTGCGGAATTAGGCCAGAAGGTCAGTGCTTGCGTACGCGGCTCTCCCAGAAAGATGTCGATGACCATCCAGATTATAAATCAACCTCGGAACACAAGAAATGTCGGAATCAAGAATTTCAAGCAGGCCAAGGCTGATCATACACTCCGCGCTCTAGTGCATAGGTGCGTCTGGTGGCTTCGTCGTCACGCAATTATAGACTGACGAGCACAACAGGCGCTTCAGCAAGGAACCCATTCCAAACAATTGCCCCGTATTTACGAGCAATGGTGCTTCAGACTATATCCCGGTACCCCCTGTTGCGGAAGCTCAAGCGAAGGACGAAGAGGAGGTACACCACGAGCCCGGGCCTCAGATGCGCGATCATGGTGCAAGCACCATGTGCGAGTGCTGCCTGCCGCTCAGGGTGTGTTCGCTCCAGGTACGTGACCAGCGTGTCGCCCACAGCCTTGCTAATCTCGAGAGCAGATTTGGGCCTCATCTGATGATGATTCCTGTTGAGCACGACGGCGTGCTTGTTCCCCCTCTCGCTGCGCGTGCGCAGGAGCAGGGCCACGCGTACTACAGCCATGGCCTGGCTGTCCTCGCCTGGCTCACCGGCACGTCCCCCCCTCCACCACTGGCCTACCTCGCCGGCGTCCTCGTCCCCTTCCCCCTGATGGGGCTCACCCAGCTCGTCCAGTACCTCGTATCCTGCCGCGTGCTCGGCCTGCACCCGGGCGAGATGCATTCCCTGATCAACGGTGCCACCGGCCACTCATGGCGTCGTCAGCGCCGTCTGCATCGCTGCCTCCAGCTCGCATCACCGCTGCAAGATTAACGTCGCCAAGGGCTCGGCTGGCTCTTTGATTGTGGCCTCCGCAGCCAGGAAGCGTTCACCGTGCTCACGGTCGAGCCGTCGCTCGTTGCCGACTGTGGCCAAGGTTGCGAGGGTACGCCCTCGCCCATGCTTGCCGTCACCGCCCTCGAGATCACCAAGTTCCGCCCGCATATCGAAAAGACGAACAACCACCTGCCAGAGAACTCACAGCTCATCGTCTCCTCAACAATAGCAGCAAGACATTCGTCATCACCGGCCCGCCGTGCGCTTTCTTGGGCTTCGTGACAACCTATGTACAATCCGCGCATCCCAGGGTCTCGACCAGAGCAAGATCCGCTTTAGCCAGCGCGAACCCATCTTCAGCGTTCGCTTGCTCGTCGTCGGACTCCCGTACCACAGCAAGTCCGTTACTCTGGAAAGCGGAGGAGCTCGGCACACCATGTACTATATACAAGACGTTTGACGGGAACGACCTGCGCGACCTCAAGGCGTCCATCACGCGCTCGCTGTGCGAGCAGATCTTCTCCGAGCCCATCTTCTGGGAGAAGGCGTGCGACTTCCCCGCCCTCGCGACGCGCGCGGTCGACTTTGGTCCAGGTGGGATAAGCGGCATCGGTTCCGTCACCCAACGCAACGTCGAGGGACGCGGCGTGGGCGTCGTCGGTGCCGCAGAGCTGTACGAGGCGTGCGACGCCGAGAGGGTGCGCCGGGCCGAGAAGTGGGAAGAGGCCTTCACCCCCCGCCTCGTCAAGACGCTCGATGGGCCCATCCAGATCGACACGCCCTTCTCGCGTCTTCTTGGCGAGCCGCCAGTGATGGGCGCCGGCATGACGCTCACGACCGTCAAGGCCGGCTTCGTCTCCGCCGTCTTGCGCGCGGGGTATCACGTCGAGCTCGCCGGTGGCGGACAATACAACCCCGCTGCGCTGCGCGCCAAGGTCGCCGATACTCAGTCCTAGATCCCGGCCGGCGTCGGGCTCACCCTCAACGCGCTCTACATCAACCAGCGCCATTTTGGCTGCCAGTTCTCGCTGTGGCGGGAGATGCGCCGCGAAGACGTGCCCGCCGAAGGGTTCTGCGTCGCTGCAATCATCCCCTCGACCGAGAAGGCCGTCGAGATCATCGGCGCGCTCAAGGCGTCCGGCATCCACTGCATCGCCTCTGCCAAGCCGGACTTCCCGATCATCATGCAGTGGATTGGTGGGCGTGCGGGTGGCCATCACTCCTACAAGGACTTCCCCCCGCCCATCCTCTCCACGTACGCGGCCATCCGCCAGCAGAAGAGAACATCGCCCTCGTCGCCGGCCCCGGCTTTGGCGCGGCCGACGAAGTCTGGCCGTACGTCACCGGCGACTGGAGTAAAGAGATGTTCGGCGTGGAGCGCATGCCTTTCGACGGTGTCCTCTTCGCGTCCTGGGTCCTGATCGCCAAGGAAGCGCATACGAGCGAGGCCGTGAAGCAGATGATCGTCAATGCGCCCGGTATGGGCAACGCCCAGTGGGAGGGCACCTACAAGGAGACGGGCGGCATCCTCACCGTCAAGTCCGAACTGGGCGAGCCGATCCTCAAGATCGCCACGCGCCCCATAAAGCTATGGAAGGAGTACGACGAGTCCGTCTTTGCCCTCCCCAAAGAGAAGCGGATCCAGCGGCTTGCCCAGAATAAAGACAAGGCCATCGCCCGTCTAAATGCCGACTTCCAGAAGCCGTGGTTTCCCTCCAAGGCTGACGGTAGCGTCGTGGGTGATATTGGAGACATGACGTACGACGAGGTTGTCCGCCGTATGGTCAAGCTCATGTTCGTCGCGCACCAGAAGCGCTGAGTGGATGTCTCCTTGCAACCTTGTTGGTGACTGGCTCCGCCGCGTTGAGGAGCGCTTTGCGGGCGTCAATGGGCAGGGTTCTAAGGCGTCCGTCCTGCAGAGCTTCAACTCGCTCGACGGCCCGGAGACTTTCCTGACGAAGTTCTTCGAGACGTACCACGCGTCCAAGGAGCCGCTCGTCGCTTCGGAGGACAAGGCCTACTTCCTCGCCAGCTCCCAGCGGCCAGGACAGAAGCCCGTCCCCTTCATCCCCGGCTCGACGCCTCTTTCGAGATCTGGTTCAAGAAGGACTCGCTCTAGCAGGCAGAGGACATCGACGGTGTCATCGACAAGACCTCTCAGCGCGTGTGTATCTTCCACGGCCTGGTGGTTACCGTGTACGCAAGACAGACCAACGTGCCTATCCAGGACATGCTCGGTAGCATTGATAGCACCCTCATCAGCAAGCTCATTGAGCCTTACACTACGTTGGCGACGAGAGCAAGGTTTCCTTCTGTGGACTAAGGTTCAAGTGCCAATGGACTTCGTCATCGTTATCGGGTGGCAGGCACTCATGAAGGCTATCTTCCCACCTTCCACCGATGGAGATCTTCTCAAGCGCGTCCACCTTTCTAATGGCTTCCGCCAGATGCATTGCGAAGCACCCTCAAGGTCGGCGATGTCTGCTCCTCCAACGCTAGCATTTCCCCCGTGACCAACATTGATAGCGGCAAGTTCGTCACGGTCATGGGCCACCTCCTGCGCGGCGGTCGTCCAGTTACCTCGTCCTTCCTGTATCGCGGCCGCTTGAGTGACTTGCAGAATACGTTCGAGAAAACGATCGAGCCCGAGTTTGAGGTTGAGCTGCAGACTGCTGCTCAAGTTGGTGTGTTGCAGTCGGAGGAATGGACCCAGTGGGATGATGACGCAACGCCACTCCAACTGGGCACGACTCTCGTGTTCAAGACCGGCTCTGAGGTGTTCTACAAGGAGAAGGCCTCTTACTCTGGCGTGCACGTGGTTGGCGCGGCTTGCATTCGCCACCACACTTACGGCCTTGTCAAGGCGACCACGATCGACTACGAGGGCTGTCCGACTCAGGGCAACCAAGTCACTGCCTACCTCAACCGCCATGGCAAGCAGATCGGCATTGAGGTTATGTTCGAGAACGCGGGTCACTCGCTCACGTCTGCCGACGCGCCCTCAGTGTTCACTGCTCCTTTCACTAGCGAGCCCTACTCCTCCAAGGTGTCTGGTGACTTTCAATCCTATCCACGTCAACCCCTACTTCTCGTGCTACGCTGCTCTGCCCGGCACCACCACCCATGGCATGTGCTCCAGTGCCGCTACACGCAAGTATGTTGAAAGTGTTGCTGCCCAGGGCTGCCCCGAGCGTGTGCTGAGCTACAACGTCACTTTGGTCGGCATGGTTTTGCCAGGCAACGAGCTCAACGACAAGCTGACTCACATCGGCATGAAGAATGATAACATCCTTGTGAAGAAGGTCCTCACGACCAACGTCGTTGGTGACAAGATCATCAACGGTATGGCGGAAGTTCCCAAGCCTCCTGCTGCCTACGTCTTTACGGGCCAGGGCTCCCAAGAGCGAAACATGGGTATTCAGCTGTACAACAGCTCGGCTGCTGCGAAGGCTGTCTGGGATGCCGCCGACGAGATTCTTACAAACGTGTACGGCTTCTCCATCATCGACATTGTTCGCAACAACGCGAAGAGCAAGACGATCCACTTCGGTGGCATCAAGAGCTAGGCCATTGGCCAGCGCTACAGTCAAATTACGTACGACACGATGGACATGGATGGCAATGTCAAGACGATGCCTCTGTTCCCCAAGACTACGGACCGCAGCCTCAAGTTGTACTCGAGCCGCCCAATGGTCTGCTGTACAGATAGCGCTCGTCGTGACTGAGACAGCTGCTGCATTCAAGGACGTCAAGTCCAAGAGTTTTGTCCGGATCGGATGCTCGTTCGCAGGTCACTCCGTCGGCGAGTGCTCTGCGCTGGCTTCTATTGCGGGCGTTCTGCCTATATCGGCGGTGACGGATGTCGTGTTCTTCCGTGGCCTTAGCATGCAGGGCCCCAGTCGACCGCGACTCGCAGAAGGGGTCCGACTACGTGATCGACGCTGTCAACCCTGTCCCCTTTTAAAACTTTCAGTGATGCTGCGGGGTACACGAGGTGGTCGATGTCATTGCGCGCCGTACGGAAACACTGCTGGAGATCCTCAACTTCAATGTTGACGGCAACAATACGTCTGCGTGGGTGATGTGCTGTCCAGACGCTTCCGAATGTGTTGAACTACCTCAAAGATGAAAACATTGCAACAGCCTGTAATTCCTCACGTTCCAGGCTCGGTAAGACGCATTGAGGGACCGCCACTGCTACCATTCCAACTGAACGGCATAACGTACGCAAGCTCGAGGTGTACGCGAGGGAGATGGCCAGTGTGGGGCTCGGTATTCCGAGGAACGTCAACTACCCAAGATACTTGATGCAGTTTCCAACCTGGAATCTCGGCAAGTCTCAGCGGGAAATCGGTTAAAAGCAGACCGTCCAGAAGGCGGTGTGAAGGCGAGGAAGGTCTCTCGCCGCCTCGTCACGCGGTCCACCCACACTGTGCTGCTTCTGTCGCCAAACCACGGTATCTTTGGCAACGATGACTTGTGCTCTGAGTCCGAGGAGTGTTTTGGACACGCTTTTCAGGCCGCGGAGACCACATGAAAGCGATCAGCAACACCGAAAGGGAATTCCCCATGGACCGTGACCCGCAGTAATTTCAGCCATTCTCACGCACAATGTTACCCATACCTTACTCTCAGTGACCATGGCGTGAAAACGAGTACACCTCGCTTAGTTAAGACCGTGCGCAGTAAGGTGTTGAGCAAGGAAGTGAAAAGGCAATGGATAATGGCATGATTCACGTGCGCGTGGTTTTCATTGAACAAGAGGCCATCAGGAACGAGGAGGGCCGTGATGATTAATTGCTGAAGCTTGCTACTTGTCCTTTGGAAACTGTTCCAGGTGCATGAGTGGTGCAGAGGTAGCTTGTTCAGCCAATAGTCACCTGTTTACATGTTCATAGGGAAAACAAGGAAAACAGTGTGAGATAGAGTAGAGTAGTGGATGAGAATATACATGATGTATGTGGGCTTGTTGTTTGGTGTGTAAGGTGTGGGTTTTTGAGGTACACCAGTAGCCATGTGTTTTGTTCTGAGATATGGATGGACACACTTGGCTGTCAGTTATGTTTGAGAGCTTCTCATACTGTCTGCTCTCTGCCTCCATTGATGAATGTGTAACAGGTAAGGAAGGAACGGTGTCATGGGGAAGGCTTTATTTGAAGGGAAAAACAACTCATTGAATATGGACAGGTATGGACATATAATATGATAGAGTATATAGGTTGCAGAGAGGTCAGAAGGGCTCACTCACCAATGTGATGATGAGTGGTCCTGTGCGCTTTTTTGTTCCTTTCCAAAGTGTGAGGGGAAAATAATTGAAAACACAGTCTAAGTATGAGTATCACACAACACTATGCCATTCTTGGCAAGATAATGCCCATGGACTACATGATATGTTTACATCATTTCTCTTGCTCTCAGCTAAACAGAAGTTATATTAAGAATGTACACAGGTATAGTCTCTGTGGGACCATGCTCCCCCTTGTGAAGTGTGAAGATGTACATAGTCTCAAGTTCAGATGTCTCAGGGGCCCATGGGCCCTTGGTTCCTCCTGCCTAGCTTGCACCAAACTGGAATGAGTTTTAAACCCAGAGTTTTCATATTTCCGGCTTTTCACCCCGTGGAGATGCCTGAGTGAGACCCAGGGCCTGGCCCCATGACAGAAGACATGAAGAAGTAAAGTCTCTCAGGTTTGTATGTCTCAGCACATCTGAAACAAGCTTTGAACACATATTGCATGCAGGACCATGACACCGGGCACATCGGTTCTTTGCACCAGTGTGTGAGGGCACACAAGTTGCTGACAAGGCTGCTCCCTCAGACTATACCAGAGTCACTAGAACAATACACAACAGTAAGGGCAAGGTAAAGGGAATAACACTTGGATGACTTCAGCACTGTCCTACAGTAAGCCTGTGGAGGATCCTCAGAGACCAAGTCTGAGGATCCCAGGGCAGCAAGGGCAGGAAATACACAAAAGGGGGTGCATGG
>KV417369.1:23973-39405 GCA_001630345.1 Calocera viscosa TUFC12733
GCGCTTCTCCCGCACCCTTCTCCCGCATGCTTCTCCCACACACTTCTCCCACACGCCCGTCTCCCACACACTTCTCCCAAACCTTTCTCCCATGCCCGTGTCCCAAGCACTTCTCCACCGCGCTTCTCCATCGCCCGTCTCCCATGCGGTGTCCCAAGCACTTCTCCACCGCACTTCTCCATCACCCATCTCCCACGCGCTTCTCCATCACCCTTCTCCCAAGCACTTCCCCATCACCCGTCTCCATCCAGCCTTCCATTCTCCATTGCTCGCGCCAGTTTGCTTCCTTGGCCGATGAGACGGCGACGTTGTTCATGTTGAGTAGGCAGCGCGGAGGGGCAGAGTGGTTCTGAGGTTGGAGAGAGGACTGGGCCGGCGAAGAGGATCAGGTGCGCAACCCTGCACACTTCCGAATGGCTCGGCTCCCGCCAAACAGGGTGTCACGAACTTCGCATGTTGCTCTATATTGTTTCCATGTCTCAGTCTTCTTGAGGCATGTATGATGCAAAGTCGGTGCAAGGAACGCGTATATCACAGGAAGAAATCGTCAGATCATTAAAGTCATGCAGACATCTCGCGCATGCTGTACTGGTAGATGAAGTTTGGACCCCACGCGGTCTGGTTGTCAACCGCGCGGAAGGCTGAGACACTGGCATATCACGGATGTGCATCGAGGTTATCAAACATGAAGGTGTCGACCATGTACATCCCGCAAGCCCCAGTCCGACGTTGGTGAGCGGGATGATGGAGGGCACGATCCATGCGATGGCACCGGCGCCGGTGCCAGCTGCCTTGATGTTGTTGGCATTGTTGGCGTAGAG
The DNA here is from genome assembly GCA_001630345.1 of Calocera viscosa TUFC12733. Lineage (NCBI taxonomy): Eukaryota > Fungi > Basidiomycota > Dacrymycetes > Dacrymycetales > Dacrymycetaceae > Calocera > Calocera viscosa. Next base: position 24,795 of record KV417369.1, read on the forward strand.
GATGTGGAACTGGCCCTCATGCATATGGCCAAAGAAATGATGGCGACAACGTGGGGCCAGTAGCGATTGATGATCTGGCAGAGCAGATTTGTGGGGTTGTTGTGCTGGTTAGACCATCCCAGCTGGAGAGGACATGGCAGATGATCTACCTGTGCTCGCCCGTGTTCTCGGCGGCCTGCAGTTCGTTGGCCACAAAGCGAAGCATGCCAAACACTCGGAGACGGTCATGTTGATGCAGTTGAAGTAGTTGACGGCACACTGCAGGCCCATGTTGAGCGTGATCATGTTGAGGCCGTCGGGTGGCCGACGGAGCAGACACTGTAGTGTGCCTTTGCCTGGGCGCTGAGGTTGGACGAGAGCCAGTCGCTGTTCTACCAGAGTGTTGCGAGGGTGTCGTTTGTCGGGACAACTGGGTGAAGAGCCTAGCCTGGCCCAGCGGGCTGCCAAGCAGGACCGGCACGTCATCGGCTTGGCTGTAGCTGTCATGGTTGCCAATACCGGCACAAAGAGGCCAGCGCTGAGGTACTTGTTGTACAGGCTGTACAGCGGTAGTCGGTCAGGCTCTGCCAGAGCTTGTTCTCCGGGTCATGCTAGACAAGGGCACTGGTGAAGACGGCCATGTCGAGCCTGGTTCTCTGGGTGCTCATGATGGCGGGATGGCCTGAAGGGTGACAAGCACGAGTCCATACGGGTTGTCGCAGGTAAAATAGCCGTAGCTCGGAGCGGGGAGTAGCACCTGGTCGGACAAGTACATGTTCGGTTTGTTTCCGCGGCAGCAGAGCAAGCTGATGCAGTTGGCTCCGGAGAACTTACCATAGTTTGGGTTGAGGTGCAGGCGAAGGAGAGTGAATGTTTTTCCGTGGGCTCAAAACATAGATCTTTGGATGGATTTTTTCAATCTGCGATCCTGATGCCGTCCTGTTGGCTAAAAGACCCATAAATCTACGTGCGGACAGACCGATCATCTTGCACCATCCCTGGCTGTGTTTCAAAGGCAGCTGAAGCAACACAACATGGTGTTTGTATGGCTTGCATAAACCTTAATTCTGCGAGGGAGGGGGGGACACAGGGTCTGCGAGTGCCCCGGAGTTTCAAAACATAAAACGGAAGGATTTGTGTCGACGCAAATTGCTTGCAGATGCTGAGGAAGAATCCAATGACGTGGGAGAGAAGGGTATGGGAGATGGGGGATGGAGAAGCATGTGGGACATGGGTGATGGAGAAGCACGGTGGAGAAGCGCTTTGGACACGGGTGTGGCAGAAAGGTTTGGGAGAAGCGTGTGGGAGAAGCATGCGGGAGAAGCATGCGGGAGAAGCGCGCGGGAGAAGCATGTGGAAGAAGACCCTTTGCACTCACACTGTCCCTCGGTCAGAGGTACACATGTGAGGAGGGGAGGGGGAGGGGAGGAGGAGAGGCGGTGTTGGGAGGTCGTTATGAGGGCAGGGGGAGATCGTCATCAGGGGGGACAATGAGGAGGGGGAGAGAGGAATGATAGGGGGAGAGGGGACGCTGCGAAACAGCAAAGTCCCCACAGCGGGGGCAAAGATTTGCCCCTGCTGTGTTGCGTGTGGTATACACATGAGGTCTGCGATACCTTGGTCGATATGGTCGATAGTCCCTGATGCTTCGAGATGCTTCGAGATTGTCGATATGACTTCGATAGTGTCGATCCCTGACAGGGTTTGAGGATTGGCCAGGATGTCAGGGAACAACTAAAATTGCCTTTTCTGGTAAGAAAATTTGGATAGCCGTTCACTTGGAACAGGAAAATGTCTTAAGGCTTGGGGGGGATGGAGGATGTCCCCCTCATTGCAAATGATGCCCTGAACGACCTCCCTCTCCCCCCTTATGGCCTGCGCAGTCGTCAAGCCCACCCACGCTGTGCAGGATGTGGTGCGCTTGTACAATGATTGAGCACCCACAATGGGTCTTCGGAAGATCACTCTGAAGGACAAGAAGGCCTGCAAGATATGTCAAGTACCCTGCGAAGTGATGGTGTGCATGAATCGGGGGAATAAGAGCGGGGCAGAGAACTATGGCCGGCTCTACTCCAGGGTATGTGTGTCTATTGCTAATACTATCCAGGTTAAGCTAACCCTTTGCTAGTGTTACACCCACGAGAAGGGAGTCGCGACCTGGCACAGCGAGCCGCTGCACCCCAATGACATCAAGAAGCTCAGAGACAATTGGGTCGATGCCTGAGCCGACTGGGGCTCAAGCCCCGTCATTGTGGAACATACTCCGAAGAAGCCACGCAAGCCGTCGGTTCCCGCCATCGCTTGTACCCATACAGGCTGTCATCGACGGGCTGCCCGCCTCTGTCAAAAGGAGTGGTGCAAGGAGTGCTGCATCAACATGGTGATCTCTCGCCAGCACAACGTGCGACCTGGGTGCGACTGTCATGGGGAACCCATCCCTGAACCCGTGGCGGGAGCAGGGGACGATGAGGGGGAAGCAGAAGCAGATGCAGATGCGGCACTGGATGTGGATGAGGTTGTTGAGGTTGTGGATGATAAGGGCACTGAGAGAGGGGACCCTGGGCGGGAGGGCAACCTTGCCCTTGCGACATATCAGGCCTGTTACTATTCGAGGTATGATCACACTCTACGTGCTCCCTTCTGCCACCGACAGCTATGCTAGCTATGGATACAAACATGCAACTGTGAGCTGTGACCGTAGCTTCTTCCCCCCAGATGGCCAAAGGCCGGCAAATTGGGCGGGTCTGGGGCACAGCCCCAGCTGGGGTCTGCGGGGCTGGCCCCGCAATTCGTCGCCGAATTTGCATTATATTCAATTTCCGACGAGTGTGCAGCCCCTCAACGAAGAATGAGATACTGTCAATGTCAACAGACCTGGGACCAACAGCATCGGTTTTGATGCCACGTCTATGCATGTGGCTCATGTCCAAGATCCTGATGGAACTCAAATGGATATCCAATGGAGTTCCATTCGAATAGGGTCCTGCAAAGACAAGTCCCTATGACTGTGCGCTGGTGTCCGCCACAACCATCATGCCAGCGGCCGCCAACGACACCGCGTTGCTCACTGTCTCGCTGCACCAGATGAGTGTGGACGACGAGGAGCATATTGAACACCTCTGCTTCAACTGCGGGCACAAGCACAAGCTGGATCACTGCTGTGACCGCACGATCGACCTGACCTACCACGCGCGCTACACCGCATGGTTTGTGTACGAGACGGCCAGGCGACAGACTCAGCGGGAAGGGCTGGCGATGCCCACAGATGTTGGGGCTGCGCCTGAATGCTCGAAACCTCGTTCGCCCGACCACATCATCACACCGAACACGACACCACCACCGTTGCTGCTGCCGCCACCACCACCACCACCAACCGAAGCAGCTGCCGTTTCACCGGACCCAGTGCCCACCCTGGACTGGACACCGGATGTGCCTACACCTGCGCAAGGGCGGACGCCTGCCCAGGTACGCGCTAACCCTGCTGCACTCGCAGGACACTGCTGACACCTTTGCAGCGGAGCATTCTGCGTCGGTATGCTTTGCTGGCCGCCACCGCCAAGCCGGCCGTCGAGGATCCCCTGTTCCGGCATATCCATGTGAGACCGGGGGATGTGCTGCCGCGGGACAAGCTCGACAAGCTGCTCCACATTCAAGGGGTCGTCCTGCTGACGGGGTGTGAGAACTGGGAGGGTCGTCCGCGCTCGCTCAAGACGTTGGAGGAGCAAGGGGTGGCCGCGGATCCCAAGCGCGTGTATTCATTTACATGTGCGTGGTGCAGACCCCCAAGACTGCATCGACTGACCGGACGCGCACAGCAATGAATGTGCTCGCGGCACAGCTCGCGAGTGAGAAGAAACTGCATGGGGATGCGAGGATGGACGATGAGATCGCGGCGGCGAACATGCAGGCATCGCTGTACACAAAGATGACATTTCGGGAATACTTTGCGCGGCCCAAGAACGACCTCGATGTCCTCAACCTCCTAGAGTTATCGCTCCCGGGCTACCGCACTCCGTCACATCTCCGGTACGCCCCGCGCGCCTCCCTCCGTGCTTGATGGCGTGCTGAATGGATGATCCAGTGCGTTCTACACTCGCACCGTGGCCCATTTCATCATCCTCGGCGGCGATGCGAAGGATATGATCAGCGTGCAACGGTCAGAGATGAAGGAGGAGGCGTGGGCGCTCGTCTCGGATGACGGTTCCTTCTCGGCACCGCACCACGACGCTGGCCACCGTGGGACGCACATCGGGCAGAAGCTGGGGGAGAAGCTGTGGAACTATTTCCGACCGAACGAGGCCGGGGAAAAGCTGCTTGCCCAGGATCCCGAGAAATTCATGGACATGATCAACTCGTACGACGCTGAGGAGATGTCCCAGTACGGGACATGGTACTACGTACGACTGAAAGGGGGGATGGAACTGTGCGTGGACACGCGCCGCAACCTAACCCGCTCGCTAACCTCAGTTGCAGCTTGCAACCCAGCTGGCTCTGGCACGCCGTCCGCACTGTGAAATGGAGCGTCACAGCGGGAAGTCACTTCGATCTTCTGACCTTTGCGCTGTGGGAGAAGTGCATGAAGGAGGAGCACGTCACGGGCCTGCGTTCGACCAACGCGGAGCGGCACGCATGGTGGTCCACGCTGGTCAACTTTGCGCGCTCACTGTCCCTGGACCCAATGGAGACTGATCGATTGGTCCTGCCAGACGGCGACCTCTTGGCGCTCCGGCGAATGGTGCTCAACCCCTGCGCGTACGTGCCCCAGCAGCCGCGAGGCGACGCTTCCGAAAGGACTAACGCAGACCTGCACCTCCTGAGCTTCCATCTGGTGGCCAAAGAGGTGCGCATGATCCTGGGGAACAAGAGCAAGAAGAATGCACGAAAAGAGATCGAGAAGTGGTTCGCGAATAACACCTGGCCGAAAACCGTCTTCCCCCCAGACCATGATGAGCGAGTGCGCGCGGCGTGCGAGGCCGCCAACAACATCACAGCCCTGATGTCTGCCAGGAAGATAACGGTGGACAAGGATAAAGAGGAACTCGCGTCCCACCTGTGGTCGGATTAGTACCAGGACATGTCGTAGCATAGATGCTTGACGGGCAGGCAGTAATGGAATTCTAATTGATATCCAATGGATATCCACTGGGACTCCAAACCTGACCGCGGATTCTAATGGAAGCGCGTGCTTTTTGGCACTTCGGCGCGAATGTGCCCCCTCGACGCGTCGCACTCTTTCCGACACGACAACGATGGCCTCTTCCAATCGTGAGGTGCGCGCTCTCCGCCTCGTTGACTGAGAATGTTCTGCTGACAACCTGAACAGACCTGGTACAGTCTTTTCCCTCTCGGTAGAGCTCCCAGCAAGGACGAGGTGGCGACATGGCTGCAGAACACGCCGGCGGACGAGGTCCGGCAGTGGAGGGTGAGTCTTGCGACTTCGTGCAGGCCGGCGCTGACGACCCTGCATGTAGATCGATATAGTGTCGGCCCTGGAATCCGACGAGACGTTGTGGGATACCTCGGGTGTCTCCGGCTTCTACATGGAGGCGATGGGGCCGCTCTTCCAAAATGAGTGGCTGTCCCGCCAGTCGGCCGCCCGCGCCACGGCAAGCAGAACAGCTCGTCGCCGTCTCCGCCACTGACCTCGGTCACAGCCGGGGCGTTCCCTCGAGACATGGCCGGATCCGCTTACAGAGATCGTCGACCCGAAAGGTCCGGGCCTGCGGTCGGTCCTGGAGGAGTGGGAGCCGCTCCCGCGTCGGGAGGATCGCGCGCTTTGCCTGCAGGAAGGGGATGAGGGTAAAGACTACGCTAGCTGGCAGCTATGGGCGCTGTACACGCGCATGGAAGAGGTACGCCTTCCTCCCCCTCCCCCTCTGCCGGACGCTGCGCTTACACGTCTCACGACCAGTCTGGCGCGCCGGGGGTGCCGGTGCAGGACGAGGTACGTGCATCCGTCCTCGTTGACCCGCGCACACGCTGATATGTATATATATAGGGGGCACGGATAATGACACTGGAGCAGTCGTCCGTGAAATGGACGACCGCACAGATGTTCAAGTACCAGACGGGGCTGGTAAGGCGAAACCCACTGGGCTGGACGATCTGCGCTAACCCAGCCGCAGAACACATACGGGTCGCCGCCATATCTCAAAAACGAAAATCCGGTAAGGTGTACGCGCTGACGCCGGTGGTCGACACTGATATCTTCGTCAGTGCCACCACTGTGTATCATCCTTGAAAGCCCACAACGGCAAGCCTAGGATCTGTTTTGGGGGATCCTCGACCGCGAGCCCGCCGCTCGCATGCATCCCCTGCAATGTGATGTTCAACAAGAGCTGCTGGGACCACGAGCGCCCGGGTGCGCCTGTCCTCGCTGCTGATTCACCGCGGCCAGAGATGAGCGCAACACCTGGCGGTGAGACCGCGGGGCTGCAAACGAAGAGGTGCTCGGACTATCGCAAGTGGCTTTGCTGAGGGCTCTGACGGCAGCTGAACCCATTGTCAGGCAGCGCCATGGTGGTCCAGGGAGAGCTCTTGGAGCGGCAGGAGAAGATCGCCCGAGCGGTGAGACGAAATCACGAGGTGCTCACGAGGACGAGGACGGTAAAGGGGAAGGTCATCCTGTACATGCCAGAGACGTCAGGGGGGAAGGAGCGCAAAGCACGTACCGCTGGTGCTTTGCGAGCTGAAGCTGACACCGTGTTGCAGAAGAGGGCGCGCGAAGACGCGGAAGATGAGGACGATGAAGAGGAAGAGGACGAGCAGACCCAGGACGAGGAGCAGGAGCAGCAGAGCGAGGCGAACACGCGGCGCCCGCGGAAGACGGTGCCGGACAAGCGACCGCAGCGGAAGAGTGCGCGGACGATCCCACATACACGGAGCAGAGACGCGGGCGCAAAGAAATAGTGTTGGTGTTCAATGTACTTGTGTTTCTGCAGCGTGTGCACAGCGAGCGTGTGTGAGCAAACTCGCTGGAAGTCCAATGGAAGTCCAATGGAACTCTCCATTGAACCAAATAGACTTCCAATGGATCACCAATGGATCGCCATTCATGTGAATGGACTTCGAATGGAATATCAATGGATTCTATTGATACAGTTGGACTTTGAAGTGGTCCCTCAGTGGGTGCGGGCAGACCAACCTATTAATCTAGGTACTCTTCTCGGCGCCGTTTGTAAGTGTGAGCCAGCCGCTCGTCATCCACCACCTCGTAGGCCTCGATCACTGATGGGCGCTCGTCAGCTGGGAGCACGGTTGGGCGTGCAACAAGACTCACGCTGTTCCTGGCGCTCCGGCGCTATGCCGCTCTCGTTTAACTCGGCAAAGGTGCCATTGATAATGGCTTGCTTTTGACGGCGGCAGCGAGGACTTGCCGGGTTGGGGGCACTGCGCACCTTTGTCATTTGGATTTTCCTGACGCCTTCCTCGACAGAGTCCTTGGTGATCGAGCGGTATATATTGACGTCTGGAGATACGTCAGCACCACAAAAACGGAGCCATAGCACCCCCGCCCGCCCACGTTCACGTTAACCATGGGAACGGTGTCGTCTTGGAGCACGCCGATGACTGCACTCGTCCTGTGGTGTAACAAGACAGTGCATCCGGGCTCAAGCAAATCCTTGTCCACAAAGCTCGTGATCAAGACGTAGTATTCTGGTCCGCTCGCGGTGCTGATGATGGCATGATGCTCGTCGACGATCTCCTCGAGGCTGTCGACGGCCATACGTGAGCCATGCAGGTGGTCCACCCATGTCCGCTCCTCTTCATTCTTATCTTCGGTAACACTCGGCTTGAGTCTCTCCTGGTTCTGCACAAACTCCTCCTCGAGGAGGAGGTAGTCTTTGATACGCTCCATCTTCAAGAGCTTCAAACGACAACGCGCTATTGGGTAGACGGCGGGTAGCTTGGTGGCAGCATCAGGACTGCGCTTCTTCTTCTTGCCTACCCAAGTGGGCTGGGGAGGCTCTCACTTCTTCGGCCGGGGTTTCTGTAAGAATATGGGAAGGCTGCACCGGCGGCTAGAGGCGAAGAATGCACCGTGTCGTTTGCGTCCTCATTCTGTCCATGGGCGCGTCTCTTGCTCATGGAGTGTTGCATGGATCGAGTATTTGGTCTCCATGGGCACGTCTCTTGCTCATGGAGTGTTGCATGGATCGAGTATTTGGTCGACCGGGTATTTGGGCGGCCAAGTATTTGGGTGGCCAAGTATTCGGGCGGCCAAGTATTCAGTCCACGGAGTATTTGGTCTACAGAGTATCCGGGCGACAGAGTATCCGCGCTGCAGAGTATCCGGGCGACAGAGTATCCGGGTGTCCAGGTATGCTGGCCTCGAAGTATCTGGTCGACCGCGTGTCTGGGATCTTGCAGTTGCGGGACGGACCATGGGCAGCTAGCGACCTTCTTCAGCAGTTTGGTAGACTGCGGTCGGGCTCCAGGATGCCGGGCTGTTTCGGAACGGTCGGCAATCTTGAACATGGCCTCCTCCAGATGGACGATATAGCGAATGATGTGCGAATCATCGCGTCTGTCCCATTGACCCATGTTGTTCTGAAAGACGTGTGAGTAATGCATAAGCGTAGGAAATAGGTGGAGATACGAACTACGGCAGACTGGGCACCATCGAGCCAAAGTCCGATATGGTTGCGTGGAGATTCAGGTGTCGCCGGGGACCCCACTAACATAGACAGCTTGACCACGTAACGATAGAAGCGCATCTCGATATCCTCTTCATCCAGGGGTGCCGCGAGAGTGTTGTGAATATATCGTTGTTGAATGTCTGAACCCAGCGCCCAGCCCTCCCAGGGCGGGAGAGGATATTCCTCGACGGTAAACCTATCCCATTCTTCTTTGGTCATCTCGGGTTCCTGCTCGAGTTCCTCTTCGTCATCAGCGGCGGCGGAAGGGTTCGCGTGCGGGGCAGGAGCGACTGGGGGATTGCGTTGAGGCGAGCCTTGGTGGGGCGATCTGACGTCCTGGGGGGGGCGGAACGGGGGATTTCGGGGAGGCGAGCCCGAGGAGGGCGACCTGACGTCCTGGGGAGGGCGGAATGGGGGATTTCGGGGAGACGAGCCCAGGGAGGGCGGGCTGAGGCTCTGGCGAGGGGGGAATGACGGATTGCGGGGAGGGGAGTCTTGGTGCGGCGCGCTGACGAGGGGCGAATGGGACATTGCTGGGAGGTGAGCCATGGGCCGGCACATTTGCAGCCCCGCCGATGGGCTGAGTGCCGATCTGTGCGTAGGGCTGCACGCCCCCGATGATCGGCATACCGCGACCCATACCGCCTGAGACGGACTGCAAAGGCTGGAAAGTTGGGACGGGCTGATTAGCCTGTGGGCCGCCGCTGGTCGAGCCTTCGTTGCCCCGTCGTGGGAGTCCCCAAACCCCATTCGCCATCCTCAGCCGACGCGCGTTGCGCTGTGCTCACCGGGACGGGGACCGGTGTCGTCCCTGAGTTTCGTGAGAAGGCGGCCGGGTGGCGGGCAGCATATACTAGTAGCCGGCCAGACGCCCCACTGGCATCGCCGTGGTCACGGTCCTCTACACCCTGCAACACATCGACGACGAGGTGCTTGCGCTGTATTATGATCACCTGCTTTTCTCACTTGCGTGTGAATCTGACGTGGCTGCCCCGCAAGCTGACGACCTGTACACCAGCGCCGGGTTGTCGGCTTTTACAACTGAGGCTCCACTCCAAAGATATCCTCTCAGCCAATCGCGATCTCGGCAGTCGTTGAGGAAAGGGTCGAGTTTAAGCCCACCAGTCCTCCTTCGTTCTGTGTTACCTTTGGCTGGTCGTGACCGAGCGATCCTGTGCGCTCGGTTCGTCTGTGTCCTCGCCCGCAAGCCTGAATACAACTTCTGTTGATACGGAAGGCGCATGCATTTGATCTATGTGTGTGGACGGACCCATCGATCGACAGCGATGAACGCTTTTCCCGTTACTGGGCATCCTGCCCGTCGAGCCTTCTGTTCTGCGTTCTGCAGCGTCGCACGGCATCCGGCGGTTTCTGGGGTCTTCGAGATGGTGGAGCCCACTCACGTGATGGGAGTCTCCTAGACCTCGATCTCGCCCTTTTCTTATATAAAGCCCACTGGCCCCGCCCTCCCACAATCCATCTTGTTTCCTAACCGCCATCTCTGCCCCAAACGTCAGTATTCGTCTCTTTCCCCTCGCTGCGTGGCTCACATTCTCACGCCTCTTCCTACGCAGCTCACACCCCTCCCTCCACATCCTCCTCCTCGACGACTCGCTTACCCTCCTTCATCAAGACAGGACAAGCACACGTCAAGATCATCAGCTCGGATCGTCACTACGTTCTAGGCTGGTTTCCCCTACTGTCTTGTGAAAGGCCCACCTGACTGACGCATATATGCAGTCTACCCTCAAGTATCTACAATGTATGCAGTGTGGTTTCCCGGAAGACCCGATTTATAACTGCATATATCCAGGGACGCAATGCAAGATGGCCCGTCGGTGGCCCAGTGCGGCGCACAAGGACCAATGGAGCAGCCTCGCATCGCCTACTTGGTTCCGTTGCCAACCCTTGATGGGTCGTCTATTAAAAACCTTGTGAAGGGTGAGTTGTGACTCCTTGACCGCTTGGGATCGCACTGATCATTGAGCACGCAGCTAATGCCAACACGCTCAGCAGCGCCATCACCATCATGGTGCATATATGCGCGTTTATCTGGTACGAAGGCCCGACGAGCTATGGTGCGACCACGACGGTATCCACCGCCGTCCTGGCTGTGGGCATTGCTGCTTTCTCCTTGCTGTTTGATAAGGCCATCTACGATACGGCACGGGCCGTCGGGATGTTCTGGCTTCTTTGGATGATCTACATCCTGAGCTTTCGCATCGCCATGACGTCATTCCCGTCAACTGGGCATGCTCTCGGGTTGCCCATGTTGTGGTACTTCTTCCTCGAAACGGAGATCAAGAAGCGCATCAAGGATTCGGACTCCCGCGTTCCGCGGATCATCAAGCCCTTCAAAACCCACGTCTTCGACGGCTTCTTGTGCCTCGCAGCCTTCGCTGGCGTCCAAGTCCTCAAATCTAGGTGGCATGATCTCCTGACTTGGGCCGGTATCTTCATCAACGTCAACGACTACGCCATCGGCGCGTATCCCGTCCATCAACAGCCAACGGCGGTCGTCGTATTCGCCTTTCTCGTCGGTGCGCTCCTGTTATGGTGCTACATTCGACTGCCCACGCGAATGTTCTGGTGCGCTGCCGGCACGGGCATCGTCTTCGCGGCCGCGAGCGCAATGGCCATTTCTCCCGGCCGAGCAGCGAACGGAGTGGTCCAGGATGGACACGCTCTCTTCGTCGCGCTTAGTGTTGCAGTCACGTACCTAAAGCCGTCTGACGTGCTCATCGTGAGGACTGAAGAATGAGAGGGCGAATGCCGTCCTCACTACTGTACCTTATTTTCAACTCCTTTCACGGGTTCCTCGGATTCTCATTTTCCCTCTTTACTTTTTAATCCATTCTCGGACTCTTCGGAGCATGATCGAGGACTACTTTCTGCTGTCTCATCTGTTTTTTCACCCTCCACGCTTCCTGACTGACAAAAGTCATCCTTAGTTGTCATGTGTCACTTCAATCTCGCACTCTACGTAGCTCACTCGAGGACTGTTCTCTCCTCTCTCACCTGCCCTCCCTCTCTACATGCTCGGACATGGTTCTTCCTCTCGCTCGTTTCCTTTCATTTCCCTTTCATGATCTAACCTAAACGAGGACATGATGACCTGTCCTCATATCGTCTCCCATCTTTCTACGCTGTATGGCTCTCCGGGATGAGTAGATATCTCCTCTGTATCGGCCACCGCGCCAATCCTGAGGCACTTGACTGCCTTCCATGTCTGTACCTCCTGCATTAATACAGATTCTGATTGGGCCAGCTGGATCAAACGTCGTTTACCTGGCTAAGCTGGGTACCTTGCAGGAGACTGACTCGATCGCCTCAGCGTCAAAACTCTCCACCGATCCGGAGCTTTGCTGATGTGAGGAAAGCGGTTTCGCCACGCGAAAGGATTAGACGACCGCGCACCATAATCGATCATGACAAGCATAGGGATGGAAGCGGTCCCGGAACGAACCGCGAGGGACGCCGGTCCTTGGTCCTGGACCTTGGGAGGGGAGGAAACCAAGAATTCGCTGCCTCCCTTCAGTAAAAAAACGTCGAGCTGCAGCTCCAATTGTGTTGGGGACCATGTCGAAGGTATAGCAGCCGGCCCACGGCAGCGGCATGCACGTCATCACTTTAGTCTAGAAGCTTTGCCTTCAGAGGACATCGTCAGCCTATATGAGGAATACTCCACCCGAATACGCGCCTTTACTGCAGCTAGCAACTCTCTGACAATGCTGCTAATGCTATACGGCATCTGCCGGACGGAGCCGAACATAGCGTTAACAAACTGCTCTGTGAGGTGATGCAGCATTTGGAGATCTGTAGCATCGATATCAGCACGATATCTTCCATGCCGTTGCAAAACTTACGTCGGATATACTCGGCACGAGCATGAGGGTCGAAGAAAGTTCCCTCGAAGGTCTCATCGATCGGCTTTCCGCTGGAGACGCCGCAGCGCATCTCCCTCGCACTGATCACTGATCGGTAGATGACCACGGAATACATTTCAAGGTTGAAAGCAGTTTGGCCAATCACTCCCTGCACAAGGGTGCGCAGTTTTTCACGCAGCCAGGTGACTTGCATTGCGCCCGACATACTGAAGCGCGATTGAGAGGAACAAGGGATGAGACTCAATGACATCGGCAATCGTGGGTGCCGATCGGACCTCTTCCGAAATCGCATGTTGAAACAGTTTCAGCATGAGGTACTCTTCTCGCGGCTGGCCATAGCCGAACAACGTTAAAGTGACCCGCTCCACTGTACGCTTTGCCTGTTCCGCCAGTTTGACTCTGGACATCAAGAAGAATAAGCACGCGAGATAGTCGCATCTCGCCTGTGGGACGTAGAACATCTGCTGGTACAAGTCTAGCTGTTGTTGCATAGCCATGTCGAGGATGTTGGATCCAGCAAAGGGGTCGCCATGGGCCGCCGCATGAGATCGGTGAGATGCATTATCGTGGCCGCCCCAGCGGCAAGCCTCAGCTAGCTTGTCCGAGGACTTTACGTTCTACGCGAAGAGTGCAATCTTGACGTCGAGCTCGCTGACATAGGGTTCGAGTTGCTGATTTTCTCGTATGGCCTCGACGACTACTTTTCCTTCAGCGCTCGACCTCTCTTTCGTCGCTGAAGTCGAAGTCAGAGTTGTTGAGTAGATGGATAAAGTTTTTGATGGTACTGACAGTGAGATTCAGACCCACAGTGACTTGCCGGTCCTGTTCACACTGCTCCTTAGCTCGGAAGAGAGAATGAATCTTGACGGCCCTCAATAAGTTGGCTCTGTAGTAGTTGATCTTCTGCACGAATCGGCGGCGGACGAGGATGCTGCGACATAGCGCCTGCAGGTGAGTCGCTTCTGCCTGATGTTCATGGACGTAGTGCCACCACCAACCGAAAACTCGTCTTGGGAGGGCGCCACGACATTGCGCCTGTATGCCGAGAACGTCGGGCGCCACGAACTCAAGTTGTTTGGCTTGCTCTTGATGTCGCTTCCCAGTCAATGCAGCCCGAGCGAACGCCTGCAGTAAGGACAAAACATGTACGCCCCGGACAACGGCCAAAGCTCTCGACGTTTTACGCTCTCTTCTGGGCCAGCATGACCCTGGCACGCGCTTGCAGGCCAATGAAGACCGGCGTGGCCTTTCGTAGACGCCTCATCATATTGCGTTAGTGTTTCTTTGCGAGGTACCCGCGAGCGACAGCCTGAAGGCCGACGACACCATCTTCGTGGGAATCCTAGTCTGCTAGTTTGCGTCGTATCCCCTATCGCACAGAGGCACCCCGAATCTAAGCTTGTAAGGCGACCATCGATGGAACGGCTGCTCCGATCTGTTTCGACAGTTCTGCCGCCCGTAGTCTCTTGAGCACCCAACGGGCATGCGCCTGCAGGCTGATAATGGAGCAATAAAGCCACCCTCCGCCGCCCTGGCCGTTGGGCGCTGTTTCGGGATACTGCGTCGTGCGAAGCAACCACGACCAAGGGCCTGGAGGGCGGTGATACTCGGCCCGAGGCTGTCGAGGCGAGATAACTTCTCGGCACATCTACCACGAGCCAGGAATCCACGGGCAGAGGCTTAGAAGATGATGATCCTGTCCTCCGGTTCGAGCAGCTCGCGCTCAATCCCTGTTTATCTGTTAGATAAAAGTGGCTCTGAGAGAGCATGCAACACACACTTGCGTCCTTCGCTTCCACAACTTCCTCCTTCATCTCTTTCGACAACTCTCACCCCCACATCCCCAAAGTTAGGCATGGCAACGCCGTTCAGTCCCTTCTTCGTGGCGGCGAGCTGATCTTCTGAGATTTCGAGGGTGGCGAGAAGGGAGCCGATGTTCTGGGCGATATCACGTCTAGCCAATAGATGGAAGAGCGCGTGTATGCAGTAGGTGACCTTTGGCATATTCTGCTTCTCGTAGACGTCTGTGAACTCGAAGATGAAGTTCTGCGTAGCAACGCCATGAACACATGAACCGGGCCGACAGAAGTAGCGTGTTTCAGGCAA
>KV417370.1:0-37447 GCA_001630345.1 Calocera viscosa TUFC12733
GTCCTCGGCCGGCCCGTGACGGAGCTGCGCTATTCGCCGGAGGGCGTTGCTGCCCGGTTGGCGGACGGGGGCGTGGTCACGGCGGACTATGCGATCTGCACGTTCTCCGTGGGGGTGCTGCAGTCCAAAGGTTCGCGCATACACCTGCTCGAACGCGGAGCTGATAAGAGAACACTTACTTAGCGGTGACGTTCCACCCTGCGCTCCCGCGCTGGAAGTCGGACGCGATCGACGGGTTCTCCATGTCGACGTACACCAAGATTTTCCTGCAGTTCTCCGCCCGCTTCTGGCCGCAGAGCGAGTACCAGCTGCACGCCTCCCCGCGCCGCGGGTTCTACACGCAGTGGCAGTCGCTCGACGCGCCCGGCGTGCTCGAGGGCAGCAATATCCTCTTCACGACCCTGACGGACGAAGAGAGCGTGCGCGTCGAGGGGCTGAGCGATGCCGAGGTCAGGGAGGAGGTGCTGGAGGTGTTGAGGGGCATGTACGGGCCAGAGAACGTCAGCGACGTCACCGCGTTCTACTTCCACAGGTACCCCTTCTTCAGACTGAGGAGGCGCTCGCTCACGCTCGCACGCAGGTGGAACAGCAACCCCTACACGCGCGGCTCGTACTCCAACTGGCCCGCCTCCTACCTCCCCGCATCGCAAAAGAATCTGCGTGCGGCGCTCTCCGCGCGCCTCCTCTTCGCGGGCGAAGCGACATCGTACGAATACCTGGGCTTTCTGCAGGGCGCGCACCTCGAAGGCCGCAAAGCCGCCGAGAGCATCGCCCACTGCTTGAGGGAGGGCGGGGCGCGTGGTTGCCTCGGTCAGGACTGGTTCGAGGATATCCTCGCCGGGCAGGGGACGAAGCAGCAATGGCAGAGGAGGGAGCTGCAGGACTGATGCGTATGGAGCAGCTTGTTCCTGTCGTGAAGAAGCTGCTCCGGGATCCTGCACTATTAGGTGCACAAGTGCTGTGCATATGTTTGTTTTCGTTTCTTTGGGCTGTTAGTGCTTTCTCGTAACTCCATCATTACTGATATGATTCATGACCACGCGTATGTCTCGCGTTCCGCAGTTGATTCATTGTTGATTGACCAACGCGTCAGAAGATCACGGACGCTCGTGCCTGACCCTGTCTCTTTCCGAGTCGTTTGCAGCTCCAGTCACCCTTGCTTCTTTCTTCCACGATCCACGAAACCACCATGCGCTGGACGTCATCACACGACTTCGCCGTACGAGTATCTCCGCCTCTTTCGTAGAGGTGCATGATGTGGAACAATGTTCAGGCTTCCTGGATTGTGCTATCTTTGCTTGGTCCTATGTTAAAGATATGTCTACCGACCTGACGGGTGTCCTTCTCGTCCACCACTCGTGTGCCAGAAGCCAACCCTCGAAAGTTCTCTCGCAAGTCTATGTCGCTCCCTGAAAAGACGCTTTCCACCGTCGAAGACGCAGCGGGGGAGGCAAAGCCTGTGCCGTCTGAGACGAGCTCCTTGAGCGACGGCGACGATGCGCTCAAGCTCGTGGGCGCGACTAGGCAATATGTCTTTGACGAGGAGTATAACAGGCGCTTGACACGCAAGCTTGATTGGGTCATCCCTCCCATCTGTGCTGCGGTATACTTCACGCAGTTCTTGTAAGCTCATACTTGATTTTCGAACGCACGCTGCGGCTGATGGAGGTGCAGGGACAAGACAACTCTCAATTATGCGAGCATCATGGGCCTGCCGATCACAGGACAGGACTACAACACCGTGTCGATGGCGTTCTATATCGGCTTCCTCGTCTGGGAGTTCCCAACGCAGTACATTGCCCAGCGGCTCCCCATCGCCAAGTATCTCGGTGGGTGCCTCTAAGCATCCTTCATGCGTCCGCTCATCACCGGTTGCAGGCTGCAACGTTGTCGTATGGGGTGCGATCGTCATGCTGCACGCTGCGGCGCCCGAGTTCGGGCCGTTCTACGCGCTCCGGTTCATCCTGGGCATGCTCGAGAGCTGCGTAGCGCCGATCCTGATCCTGATCGTGAGCATGTTCCACCGGAAGAACGAACAGGCGTCGCGCATCGCCTGCTTCTACCTGATGGTGCGCGCCTGCACAGGTCATTCGGTAAGAGGAGTGCGATTGCTGACACATGGGGCAGAACGGGCTCACCTCCATCTTTGGCGGCTTCGTCGCGTACGGCATCTCCTTCTACCCCGGCCCATACGCGCCGTGGAAGATCATCTACCTGCTGCTGGGCGCGCTGGCCATCCTAGTGGGGTGCATCGTCCTGCTCTTCCTGCCCGATTCGCCGGTGACCGCGCGCTTCCTCTCGGAAGAAGAGCGTATCGCGGCGCTCGAGCGGGTGCGGGACGACCAAGGCGGTACGCACAACAAGACGTTCAAGCTGTACCAAGTTGGGGAGGCGGTGCGGGACCTGCGCACATGGTGCATCGTCCTCGTCACCATGCTCACGAGCATCCCCAATGGCGCACTGAGCAACTTTAGCAACATCATCATCAAGAACTTTGGATACTCGAGCCAGCAGGCGCTCATCCTGTCCACGCCGGGAGGTGAGCGCTCTCCGCACTGGCGGTGTTGACGTGGCTGACCCGCGCAGGCCTGGTGGGGGCGGTGACGACGGTCCTGTGCGGCTACCTCTCAGACAAGCGCGGGGACCGCATGCTCCCCATAGTAGGCGCTGTGATTCCCACGATCGCGGGCGCTGCGATCCTGGTTGGTGCGTCAAGCTCGGGGAACAAGGGCCTGCTGCTGTTCGCAATCTACCTCGTGAACACGTTCGGCAGCGCACTGAGCGTGATCTACGCGTGGAACGCGAGCAACACGAGCGGGCACACGAAAAAGGTCACCGTGAACGCCCTAACACTGGTGTCGTTTGCCGTGCGTCGTCCTGTCCTTGCCTATTCCTCTTTGCCGGCTGACAGCTGCCCGTACGTACGGTAGATCGGCAACATAATCGGCACAGAGATCTTCCAGCCCTCGGACGCACCGCAGTACCTTCCCGGAAAAACGGCAATCATCGTCCTCCTCTGCATCACCATACTAGTGTGCCTCCTCCTGCGGCTGCTCAACATCCGCCTGAACAGGCAGAAGCGCGCCGAGGTGCAACGGCTCTGCGCTGAGAAGGGGTGGGGGGCGGACGTCAATTCGCAGGAGCAGCTAGGGAAGGAGAGGGAGAGGAACGCGTTTAGGGATATGACTGATAGGGAGAATCCGTTTTTCGTTTATACGACGTGAACATAGCCGCGCCCGCGGAACATAGGCTTGCGTAGCCGGTCATAGGATGATCGGATAGGGAAGCAGGGACGATAGAATAGAACAGGACCGTGCAGAGTCGGTTTGTCCGGCACTCGAACGCCACATCAGTCCACCAGAGCAGTGTCCGAGCGAGCGAGCGGTCCAGTCAGCCAGGGAGAAGGGAGAAGGGAGAAGTGGGAGCGCCCAGTCAGCAGTTTCCGCTCCAGGCTGGGTGCCTGCCAGCGCGTGCAGGGGTATTCGGGAGCATGTGGGCGGCTCAGGGCGCTCACGCGAGTCGGTAGTGCTGCTGCGAACGAAAGAAAGAAAGAAAGAAAGAAAGAGGATGTTGTTTGGTGGTTGTAAGACCGAGGACGGCGGTGATGATGAAGATGATCATTGATCGTTTGATGATCATTAATGATCGGGCGGAAGCGAGGCTCCAATGCGCGCCTACAGTGACGCTCGGAAGTATTAGACCTTCCTCACCAAATGGTATTTTTTCACATATGACTTGCTAGAAGACTACACATCACCGATTTTTTTCATTCATTAATGTAGCAGGGATATAGGAAGTATGCTATCATGTTTTGCTAAGATGTAGTCCAAAAAGGAGCACATTTGAGGTGTGGAAATGGAATGCGCTCCAAAGGCTCAGCCAAAATGGACCCTGAGGAGGGTCTAATACATTCGAGCGTCACTGTATCACCGGCAGAGCGGCACGTTACGGTCGCATGCGGCAGCTGGCGCTCGCGTGGCGCGATTGGCCCGGCTCGGCTGTCAGGGTCGGGTCGGAAGGGTCTCCCGGCTGTCGGCAGGGGATTATCGGCGAACTAGGCGCCGGTGGAGAGCCCGAGGAGAGGAGAGGGAGAGAGAGGGAGAGGTTATCTGTGTCCGGATAATGCACTGTATGATCGGTCTTGTGCTCCGAGTTCGGCTTCCAAAGACGCCGACCGACCGTACCTAAGATCTGGTAAGGAGGACAGCGGAACACAGGCGAAGATGACTCGAGAAGCACACTGTTGCGTGTGGCCGCGGCCATGGTTCCAGGGGTCTGGATGACTGGGCGGTCAGGCGATCGGGAGCTGAGAAGTGTTGGGAGCATCTGGGAGGGCAGGGGTACTTAAAGCCCTCTCTTCGCTGGAGGGGAGGGCCAGGCAGTCCGAGTCCTTACCCTCTGCCCCTCTAGCTGCGTATCCCCACGTGCTCAACAGCTCATAGTCAACAATGTCCGACGCGCCGATTGGTCTGAGTGCGTCCTCCTGCTCTTCCTGGGCTCGACGAGGGACGGGGACTGGGACTGATATGTGGGGCAGTTATCATCACCCGCCATGGGGACAGGCAGGGGTTCTACCAGGACCCGACTAGTGCGTCCCTCTCTCCCCTCCCTCCTCCTACCCGCTCACCGAACCCGCGCCCCAGGCTACACCGCCTCCAACACGGTGATCACCCCCCTTGGAGAAGTCCAAGAGTACCAGTCGGGCACGGGCGTGCGCGCGCGCTACCTCACTCCCGGAGGGGCGAGCTACATGCCCCAGATTTCGGCGGCGGTGCCGAATATCAACCAGATCGACGTGCGCGCCGATGCTGGGGGAGAGGGGGGCGTGATCGTCGATAGCGCATATGCGTTCATGCAGGTGCGCTGCTGCTCCAGTTCCTCTTTCCTGCTGCTCCTCGGACAGCTGGAGGAGCCGAGGAGCACATGCTCACGCTCAGCTCCAGGGCCTGTTCCCCGCGAACACGACCGCGCAATCCATAACCCTCGCGAACGGGACGACGATCACTTCTCCCCTAGGAGGGTACGTGTACGTGCCCGTGCAATCCGTGGAGCCTACGGAGGACTACACGCTCGAGGGGTTCACTTCCTGCCCCACGTTCGCATCGCACAACACGGCCTTCTACCAGTCGCCCGCCTTCCTCCAGGTGCAGAGCGAGAATGAGGCGTTCTTGCAGAGCTTGGAGCCTGTTTTGGGGCCGAATAGGACAATCTCTCTAGCGAATGTGTGTCTTCCCTCTCTCTCTCCACTGCGCTTCGCCGCCGCTGACGCCACGCAGATGTACAACATCTTCGACTTTATGAACGTGCAGAACATCCACAACGCCTCCTTTGCCGCGCTCGTCACTCCGGGGACGATGGAGCATGTGCGCGATCTGACAAACTATCACGAGTACGGCGTGTTCAGCGACGTTACGCCCGGGGGTGTGGGGAATATCGCCGGCCAGGCGATCCTCGCTGTGCGTTTTGCTTGTATCTCTCTTGCGTAGAAGATGTGCTGATATGCGTGCCGCAGCCAATGCTCACCGCGCTCACCGAGTTCCAGAACGCGTCCTCTCCCGTGCGGCTTCAGTACCTGGGCGTATCCTACAAGCCCTTCCTCTCGCTATTCAACATGACCCAAGTTCCCAACACGGACATAGTCGACTACGCCTCAGTGCTAACCTACGAAGTGCGCAACACCTCCTCGGGGTACACGATCCGCGCCAGCTTCCGGAACGGCACCGCGACCGCATCGGACGGGAGCGACATTGCCCCTCTGTCGATGTTCGGCAACCAGCCGGGGGCGGATATGCCCCTGGAGCAGTTTGTGGCAAACGTCGCGCCCTACGCGATCAATAACCTCACGCAGTGGTGCAACGTGTGCAACCAGACCAGTCTGAACGGGTGCGATATCGCCTTGGAAGCGCAGGCTGAGCGCGCTTCCGCCAGCACCTCCTCCTCCTCGGGAGGGTCGGGCATGGTCTCCCCCCCAGTGGCAGGTGTCATAGGCGCAGTGGTGGCACTCGCCGTGGCTGGCGTGCTCGTGGGCCTGTGGGCGCTCTGGACGCGCACGAGGGGCCGCAGGCCCGTGCAGCCCATGGCCGCGGCCGCAGACGACGCGAGCGCGACGCACTCTGCGGAGATGGCGAAGAAGCAGTGAGCGGGTGAAATGGGAGTTGACGTTCGGGAGGGGGGAAGATGCTGGTCCCGACTGGATGAAATGATGACGCAACAGGGCGCGACACGAGATTGTTGTAAAACTAAACGCTGGGTTGAAAGATTATGATGACTTTGTTATGGTCGACAAGGGTCGCTTGGATATTTCCGAGCCGCAGGGGAACGAGGGACGTCGCTCAATCAGGGCTGGGAGATGGGTACTCGGGCGTCAGGATACCGTATGCGCGTATATGCAGAAGATATATTCGTGGATATGATGGTGGATTAGCTCTAGAGGCCGACGAGGGCTAGATATTAGAGAGAGATGCTGGAAATCGAAATGCCACAAAGGTGGAGACACAGCACTTGTGTCACGCAGTCTATTCCTGCCCATCGATCCAGCGGCAGACAAACTTGATCCCCTCCGTCCTGTCAGGCTCCATGAACCTGCATCCCTTATCAGCCATCGCTTCATTCAACAGAGCAAGCACCTCACCACATGCAAAACATCTCGTGTGGGGCGTCCGGCCACTCCTTGTACACGAGCGGGACGCCGTCTGGCTCCATGCGCTCCCGGAGCGTGCGCGACTCGTCCAGGAGCATCTCGCGCCCGCCGGGGATCAGGAGTGTGCGTGGCCAGTTGTGGAAGTGCGCTTCCTGCAAGTCTTCTTCAGCGACCCCGTTGGGCGTTACTGATGCCACAGGGGCCTTCGCAGCTGGAGAGATCCACGGGTTCCTCGGGGACATCTTGTCGCAGTAAACATCGCCGCCGTAATCCGTCATGGACGGCAGGAAGTAGTCCGTTTCATAATTGCGGACGAGAGAGCTCTCCGGCCCTTCGTGTGAGTGGCTCAGATCCACCCACGGGCTGAGGAGCACGAGCCCGCCCAGCCCGCTGCCGGCACCGTCCACCTCCACCAGGTATCGCACGAGGGCGACGGCCAGGTTGCCGCCGGCCGAGTCGCCGCAGACGAGGATCTCGTGCGGCTTGAACCCCAGGGAGAGCAGGTAGCGGAAGGAGGTGATCGCATCAAGCAGCGCGGCGGGGAAGGGGTTCCTCGCCGGATTTGGGAAGCCGGAGGAGAGGCGGTACTCGACTGAGAGCGTGGCACAAAGGGTGAGGGAGTGACGAAGGCTGTTGATGGGCGCGAAGGAGGTGAACTCGGAAGGGTGGGCACCGCCTGTCTAGCTGAATGTCAGTGACGGTCACCGGTGCGGAGAGAGGAAAGCATACGATGTAGCAACCCCCGTGGAAGAACAGCATCACCTTGGCCTTCCCGGAGCGTTCTGCATGTCCCTCCTCCGAGCTGCTGTACGCGCGCCTGCCCGCGCTCTCGACCTCCTCACCCACCCAGTACGCCGGCACCCTCGCACTCTCCACGCCCGCCGCATCTGCCCAGCCTCTGACCGGCTCCCCAACCTCCTTCAAATCCACACCCTCCATCCACACGTAACGTGCGCCGTACTTGCTCTTCAGCTCTGCTCTTTCTCGTTCGGTGGGTTCATGCTGCATGTCCGGCTGGGTCAGCCCGTTGGCCTCGAAGGCAATGCCCATCACCCGTCTGATGAATTTGATGTCGACCGCTCTGCGGAGCGTCCAGCTTGGCAGGGTGCGCCACGAAGGAAAGAGGTTGGAGAGCGTCCAGTAGGCATAGAGCGGCGGCAGGGACAAGACGTTGGCGATGATCCAGAGTGCGCCGCGCGTAGGCTGCGTGGCCCGCTGCCCTTTGCGCGCCTCTGCCATTGCGACGTTGCCGAGCCTAAGGAATGAAGGCGCTTGACGGGAAACGCAGAGTTGATCGTGCGCATTGTATTGAATTGGGCGTCAAATTGAAATCCGGGCCGATTTTCGTGACCGAAAGTCAGGGTCCAAGACAGGGTCGACTCGGGGAAGAAATCACGTGCGACGCCGACTCTGACTCTTTCGTCATTCAATTTGTCCATTCAATTTGTCCATAACATAACCAATCAAACTTGACCGGCACACCGGCCTCGTTGTTACCAAACCTGGTCTCCTTGACATGCCCTTGGCGTAACAGCACCATCCGATGCGGCAATATGACTCACCGGGACCAGTAGAAAGGGCAGGAGCAAGTTTCTGGCCTCGCGGATCCCTTGGAACTGTATTTGATGTCATAAGCCACAGAGTCATGTGGGAAATCGGGGACGAATCATGCCTACTCAATCGATCCGGCACCGATCAATCTGTCACTGAGTTCGCCCAATCCGCTGTGGACGGCGCAGCCTGTATACTCGGTAGCAGCTCCACTCACCCAGCCGCTCATCTTGTTCCTGCCCCTGCCATGATCCTCAGCGATTTTCTCAGTTCTGGGGGTCTGCTTCGGGAGCACGGCACATTTGACAGTCATCGTCCCAGCTGGGGCATACCAGCCGGCAAGGGTGGGTCGTTGACCGCCTCAGGGGCGCCGGATGACGTCGCCGGAGTATTGGCATTGGGAATGACCGGACATGGGGACATGGTGGGTGACTTTACCCAGAAGTACGAGCACAGGACTTTGCCGGCGTGGACGATGCCGTACTACTTCACACCACAGAAGACCTTGGGAGCTTCATGGGCTATGTGCGACGATCACGGAGAGAACCGTCTTCAGCCGCGTGTAGCAATACAAAAGGCAAGTGCCAGTGGAGATGAGATGGTTCGCGGTGTGTGAGCGCTCCGATAGTGCATGCCATAACACGGAATCTTCTTTCTTGGCTCGGGACCGAGCGGCTTTCGCCGGTGAAAAGCTGTGCATTTCAGAAAGGAAGTCCAGAAGCAACGTCTTATCAATTGCGGGGACCCTGTCTTCGCGCTTTCCTGCTCCACCATCGGAAGCCTACAACTTGGATGACGTGATCCTGATAGGTGGTGGCTTGGAAATATACGCACAACGTGGTTCCATGGTAGGAATCGTAGACCTTATCCCTGAAAGGCATTTCGAATGGTCAAGGGAACACTCCGACGCATCAACTTTACTGCTACCTTCCGACGATTATCCTTGGGCTAATGTGGCGTCAACCACTGTGAATACAGCAGCGGTTAGGCCAGGGCATAACCACCGCTTGACTAGTATAACTCTCGTGGAAACCTCGGATGGCAAAAATGCAAGGCAAATGCTGTTCACATGGGATCACGCTGCTTGCCACTTCCAGACACGCGCTTTCATTGCGCCTGTGATTGTTGCCTTCTGGTGATGTCACATCCCTCTGGCATGATAATGCCACTTGAAGCGTGGAGAAGGGCGCGTAATTGGCCTGACCAATCTGCAGACATGGTAAAACGCGAAAGATACCAGCATCAACAGTGAGAAGCATTGTACAAGAGTGCACAGAGTTGTTCCGCTGGCCGAATGCCATGCCACGGCTGTCACCAAGTGCTGCGGCAAGTATGCTGAAACCCTGGAGTATCCATGTGGAACCCAGATTGCCACACTGTTCGATGCCCCTTATAATCCAGAGGCCCCGCGGATTGCAAACCCCGTGCCTGTGCCTCGTATGATGGAATGAAACTGACGATCTCAGCTTTGTGAGCAGATAAGGATTATAATCGCACACCAATTCGGCTGTCACGAGCGTGCAGAACCCTAGATTACATCGCATTGGCTTTATGAATGTGGTTATAACGGATAGCGGTACACTATCAGTTCGAACGCCCTTGTCCTATCAGACCAGGTGGTCCCTCGGCCCCAGACTCCAAACCCATAAGCTTTCTGCTGTGAGGGGCACCGTTTTCATCGGAAGTCGCCTTGAGATCTGCCAGATTGCCGCACATGATTTAGTTGGCACCGAGCTCTGCAACGCATGATTTATGCGGCGACCGTCTAAGAGTGCGGCAGTATTCTTAGCTACTGTCATCGGTACGCGTGGAGCTGAGTATGCTCGCATATGGAGATCAAGGCATTCGCACTCCGCACCTCTTAGAGGTTCCTCAAGGAATATGGGAATTCATGGCCCTAGCAGCTTCTGCGTCTTTAGTCATGTGGCCACAACAGCCCTGCTCCGGGTGACGCACCCAGCTCACTAACCATGCCATCTCTGAATGTGAGAGCGTCATACCGAGCCTTTGGATGATAGTAGTGGAGCCTAACAATAGCTGACCGTCGGTGTAATCCTCAGTTCGTAAGCCAGACAGTAGCGGTTCGCAGAAGACCCTGCCCCGAGGCCGAGCTAGTTCTATGGACCCAAGCCTGGCACTCCATAGTATTCTGACAACCTCCGGTCACGCAACCCATGCTAAGCCGAATAGAGGTGAGAAAAGAACCCGGTGATCTGGTGTTCGCGTGGATTAGGCCCGCATACATAGTATTCTTCCAGCAAACTGCGCTGCCTCTCACGCAACTAAATGGCCTCATGTTGCAGAAGACGACAATGGTGCGGTGGGATAATTGCGCATAGAGGAGACGGATAAGCTGGATTAAGGGGCATCTGTCGCATATAAATAAGCCTGGAGGAAGGGGCTGTACGAAGCGAGGCTCACCTGCCACCCCCCCTGGAGTCACCTGGGCACGCATCTTGCAACTCTTCTGGGGCGACCTTCTGATTACCGTTCAGCGCTGCGCCATCTGCAGAGGTATCGACACGACTTTCAGAGGGCTCGACGGGGCGATTTTCCCGAGCTCTAGTGCAGATTGGTTGCTAAGCATTGAGTCGTCCGGAGATCATCGCGTTTCCGCGACGGATCATGCCTATTCCAATTGATCTGTCACTGAGTTCGTGTAATACGCTCTGGACGAAGCAGCCTATTTACTCGGCGGTGTCTCCGCTCACCCTGTCGCTCCATTCATCTCTGCCGCAGCCATGGTCCACAGCGCTCTTCTCGGCTTCGGAAGTCTGCTTCCCGAATGTGGCTGTTTTGCGCGCATGTGACATTCATCATCTCAGCTGTAACGAATCTGCGGACGAGAGTTCGTCAGCAGCAGCAGTCCTCAGAGTTTCCCGTTGGTTTCAATCTTCCAACTGGATTTGTATAGGCTTTGGTTGGGATTCTTGACGCTTCTTTCAATTTTGCCTTGACGCCCGAGCCAGGCCGATTCACATTCACAATCACATGTCGACGTCGGATTTTCCGCCATAGATTCTCCGCATCACGTGTTTCATTCGAGTGCGGAGCAGGATCTTGTAGACAGGATGGTATCCAAATATGGTACACGTAGATCTGAGAGACGAAGATGGTCGAACACTTGCACCCATATGGGCAATGTGAGATTCATGCAGAGCGTGCTTCACGAGGAAAGGTCCGTTAGCTCATTGTGGTGCATCCTGGCTGGCTTCGAGCTCATCGATCCACTTGCAGACGAACTTGATCGCCTCGGTCCTCTCTGGTTCCATAAACCTGTTTCTTTGATCAGTAATCATCTCACCAATAGACCAAATGCCTTACCACATGGCAAGCAAATCATGAGGAGCATCCGGCCACTCCTTGTAGACAAGCGGCACAGCGTCCCGCTCCATACGCTGGTGGAGGGTGCGCATCTCGTCCACGAGCATTTCGCGCTGCCCAGGGACGACGAGCGTGCGTGGCCAACCAATGAAACGTGCCTCTTGCAAGCCGCTCGGCCCCGCATCGGGGGGTTCCGCCACCGCAGCCTTGGCAGAGGGCGAGATCCATGGGTTCCTCGGGGACATCTTCCCGCAGAAGGCGTTCACGCAGTAGGCGCCCATGGACGCGTTCGGCCCGAGGAGAAAATCCGTCTCATAATTGCGGATGAGGGAGGACTCGGGTCCTTCGTGAGAGTCGGAAAGGTCGCACCACGGGCTCAGGAGCACGGCCCCGGCAAGGCCGCTCCCGATGCCTTCCGAGTCCACGAGGTACCGCACGAGGGCGATCGCGAGGTTTCCGCCGGCCGAGTCGCCGCTGATGAGAATTTCGTGCGGGCTGAAGCCGAGGGAGAGCAGATAGCGGAAGCCGGAGATGGCGTCGAGCAACGCTGCGGGGAAGGGGTTCTCGGCTGCGAGTGGGAAGCCGGAGGACAAGCGGTACTCGACGGAGAGCGTGGCGCGCACCGTTTCGGAGTACCGCAGACAGTTGATAGGTGTAAAGGAGGTGAGCTCGGAAGGATGGGCACTCCCCGTCTGCTTGATGTCAGTGACATACCCAGCCCAAGCTGGCGGACAGGCACGTACGACGTACGACCCCCCGTGGAGGAACAGCATCACCCTGTGCTTTCCGGACGGCCCCGGATGCCCCTCCCGCTGCTCCATATCCCTATACACCACCTGCTCCGAGCCGCGAAATGCACGCCCGCCCCCGCGTCCAGCGCTCAGGCTCTCGACCGCCTCGCCCATCCAGTACGCTGGCACTCTCGCCCCTTCCACCCCTGCGGCTTCCGCCCAACCCCGCACGGGCTCCCCAACCTCCCTCACGTCCACACCCTCAATCCACACGAATCGAGCACCGTATTCGCTCTTCAGCACGGCCCGCTCGTGCTCCCCCGGCTCGTGGCGAAGGTCCGGCCGCGGAAGCTGGGCGGCGCGGAAGAACGTGTTGGTCGCCCATCTGATGAGCTTGGCGTTGACTGCGCGATGCAGCGGCCAGGTGGGCAGTGGGCGCCAGAAGGGAAGAAGATTGGATAGCGTCCAGTAGATGTAGAGCGATGGGAGGGACAAGAGGTTGATGATCAGCCAGAGTGCACGCTTAGGCTGCGTGAGGTAGATCGGGTACTTGGAAAGCTGTTCGTTGAGCACACTTGTTACACACCGCTGCTCGTCTTGTGCCATGAGATGAGTACGCTCGGTAGGACGAGCAGAATTGGATTCGCCCATCATCATTGGATATCAGAGGAGGGGAAGAGTTGAGCAGCATGGTTGTGTAAACAAACCGCGGTAGGGAGTCAGGGACTCCGCAGCGGAGAAAGGCTGCTATTCGCCGAAGTATGTTGAAATATAAGGAATGCGGGGATCAGCAGCACAACCGCAGCGGCCTCAAGAAGAGCAATAACATCCCATTAGAACATCACCACATTACACCCACATACAGCAGCCTCTGCATCTTGCCCAACCCTTGAGCAGCTGGTCATCGCCCGGGGACCACTGGCACCTCCAATTCCTCAACCTCATCAACCCACCTGCACACAAACCTGACCGCCTCCGTCCTCTCGGGCTCCATGAACCTACGCGCACCCAACACATCCATCAGCCATAATCCCACGCGCTTCCCATCCCTTCCCTCGCAGGAAACAAGGAAAAGCACGCACCAGAAAGAGAGGAAATCATGTGGGCACCCGTCCCACTCCCTGTACGTGAGGGGGACGCCGTCCCGCTCCATCCGCGTGCGCAGCGTACGGATCTCGTCTATTATCATCTCCCGCTCACCGGGGAGGAGGAGCGTGCGCGGCCAGTGAAGGAAGGTCCCTTCCGGGTACTTCGCCGCCGCCGCTGCCTCACCCTCAGTTCCGATAGTGGAAGCAGCGCCAGCGGGAGAAGGCCGCTTGGCAGCCGGCGAGACCCATGCAGACCACGGGCTCACATGCCTACAAAAGGCGTGTACGGAGTAGGTGCCCATCCCCGCCTCCAATCCCAAAATATAGTCCGTCCGATAGTTCCGTACCAGTGAGCACGCGGGAGAATGGTGCGAGTCTGTCATGTCGCTCCATGGGCTGAGCAGTACTAGGCCGGCGAGGAGAGCGCCGAGCTGGTCCACTTCCACGAGATACTTGACAAGGGCCAGCGCGAGGTTGCCCCCTGCCGAATCGCCGGCGATTATGATCTGCCCTGGGGCGAAGCCGAGTGAGAGGAGGTAGCGGAAGCCGGCGAGCGCGTCGAGTAGCGCTGCGGGGAAGGGGTTCACCGCTGGGTTGGGGGCGGTGGCCGATAGGCGGTAGTCGATCCCCAGTGCTGCGCGGAGGGTGAGCGAGTGCTTGAGCGATTGCAGGGGGAGGAAGGAGGTGAGCTGCGCGGGGTGGCCGCTGCCTGTCTGTTTGCTTGTCAGGTGCAGCTGAGGAGGGAGAAGAGGAGGACGGACGATGTAGGACCCGCCGTGTAGGAAGAGCATCACTTTCCCCTTCTCCCGCTCCTGGTCAGCGGGGAGCTCGACGTTCTCGCCCATCCAGAACCCCCTCACTCTCTCGGGCCGCACGCCCGCGCCCTCCGCCCACCCCCTCACTGGCTCGCCCACACCCTCCAAGTCCACCGGGGGGATCCACACGACCCTCGCTGCGTACCTCTCCAGCTCCCGCAGCTGACTCTTCGTCAGCTCCTGGCTCACGTCAGGCCGGGGGAGGGAGTTGCCGACAAAGAACGTGCGCGAGACGTATCGGATCAGCTTTATCCCCACTGTGCGCTTTATGGACCAGGTGGGGAGCGGGCGCCAGGAGGGGAGGAGGGCTGTGATGTGCCAGTAGGCGTATAGGGGCGGGAGGGCGAGGAGGTGGGTCGTTAGCCAGAGGGATTTGCGGGGCTGGGAGGCGTGGATCGCGTGCGTGGAGAGGAGCGTGTCGAGCACGGCGAGGTGGGACGTGTCGGGCGCGTCGAGCAGGGCACTGCGCTCGGTGGAGGTGGGAGCGCCGGTGTCGCCCATCGTTGGATGTACGGTGAGGAGAGGGAGGGGGACGACATGGACGGCCAACAGATATTTGGAAGAATCAGAGGTACGCGACGTCAGGGTTCCGTCGGCCCGCGAAATATCGGCGGCCGCGCAATGTCCGTCACATGAAATGTAACATTACACCACTTTCTATTATCTATGCAACTCTACCACTCTGTGTGCTCGACCAACCACCCCCTCGTAACCTCAAACGCAGCAAACGTCGCCCCCGCAGCGGGGATGCTCCTGATCAAGCTGGGCGACAGCCCGCTGAACAACCCCCGGTAACCGGATTCCCTGAGCACGTTGCGCATCTCTTGCGCTATGTAGTCCAGCCCCTTTGGCGGGTGGTCCGCCTGCTGCACGCGGGACTTGACGACGTCCAGTGGATAGCAGGCGAGCCAGTAGCAGATCTTCAACAGGACAGCTGTCAGAGACGAATTTTCGCGAGAGAGTTGGAGCCGGACGCACCCCGCCACACGACCCGCTCGTCAACAGCGCCCAGAAGGGCAGCTCCTTCCCATACTGCTTCCCCAATGTCCGCTTGGCAAACTCGTACCCGCCATAAAACCCCGCATAACCGGGGATCTCCCGCGCGACAGTCACCTACCCCAACCCCAGTCAGGAGGCCCGAGCCGGGCAGGGCAGTAGGAAGGAGGGAAAGGAGCGCACCCAGAACCCACGCATGATCCCCCTTCTGAACCCCCAATGCGTCCACATATCAGCCATGACGTGCCTGAGCCGCTTATCCCCCGGGCGGCCATACTGCGCCTGCATCCTAACCTTAAACATCTCCACTTTTCCCCCCGTCAGCCTCTTCCCTACCAACAACAACAAAAGGAGGAGAAGGAAGAGAGCGCACCGGGCGAAGCCAGCACAGAGTTCGCCGCGCCTGCCATTGCGCCTGCAGCCGCAATCTGCGGAATCGATAGGTCCGGGTAGGGGGAGACGATGCGCTTTGATATGGAGTAGGCGGCGAAGAGGAGCGAGTTGACGCCCGCTATGCCGAGGAGGGGGGAGGCCATGCCTGTCCATCACCCCGCCGCTGTGAGCTGGGAGTTGGAAGGGGGAGAGGGCGGACGCGCCTTTGTACAGTGCTAGGAACCCCTCCTTCCGCATCGTCTGTCCGATAATGTCCATAGGGCCTTTCTACCAGTTCTTCCCTCAGCCGCCCTCCCCACACCTCTCAAGAACGAGAAAAGAACTGACGAACATGCCCTCTACCCCTTGGTCAGCATCTCTCACACCGGCATAGTGGGAAGACACGTACTGGGCGCAATCTGCGCTCGAACCTTGACGGTGTCTAGCGGCTGGCCGACAAGGACTTGCGCCGCCCCGCCGATGCTGCCTGCTATGAGCTCGACGGCGAGCCCGGGGGTGCGTGGGCGAGAGGTGGGTTGGGAGGAGGACATTGATCGGCTGGAGCGTCAGGCGCTCTCTCGGGGAATGGCAATGGGGCAGCGAGAGTGGGACAGAGGTGCACCAGCGGACCAGAGAGGAGGAAGGCAAGGGGGAGAGGGGAAGTCAAGACCAAGGGCCAGGAGGAGAAGAGGGGAAAGAGGGCGTGGGGACACGACCGGAAACCAGCCTGAGCTGGGACGAAATAGGGATCAGGGTCTGGAATGTCGGAAACGTTGCGCGATCTTGGCATTCCACAACGCCGAAAGCGCCGTTGGGAACTACAAAACCATGTCAATCCAACTAATGGCGGTGTGAATCCTAAGGGGAAAGCAGAAGACAGGTTCTGTGAGTGAACACGGTGGTACCTATGAGGCAAAACGATCAGAAATTAAGGGGAAATGCTGACTTTCGGTTCCGTTGGCTTTAGGGAAGTGCACAAAACGGTTGCCCGTTGACCGGATTGAACGATCGACCTTATCATTACGAGTGACACGCTCTACCACTGAGCTAAACGGGCGGAACGTTTTGGATGTAACAATCCATGGTACCTTACATAGACAAGATCGCCACACGCATCTCTTCGACTCTCTTCAGAGCTTCGGCGAGAAACTCCATGTGTGTATTGGCGCTCCGCTCTTCTGAGGTTGATAACGTCATCGTGGGAGGAACCTGCAGCTGGTGAGAGCTCTCACACCCGCACCAAGGTGCGCTTCGTATATATGCGTGTATATTCACGTCCGATTAGTCATAACAACCTATAACCATATGGCCCAATTATGTGGTATATCCAGCTCATGAGTGGAGTGCTACAAGATAGAGAAGATAAAAGAACAGAGTCCACGGGTGAATCCTAAAGTCCTTTAAGCGGAGCTACGACGCGCCAAACATGCACACCCCGCAGCTGCTTGCTGTCACCGCCGTGTCCTTGAAATCGCACGACTGCAGGCCCATCGTGCACACCTGGCTCGGGAGGGTGCCTTTCAACTCCGAGTTCTGGTGCATGTCAAGGACCTTGAGCGAGCTGGGCAACATGGAGGGGAGGCTGGATAGGTTGTTGCTCGATAGGTTCAGGTCGGTCAGGGAGGTGAAGGCGCTCAGCGTGCTGGGGAGCGAGGAGGAGAGGCTGTTCCCGGACAGGTCGAGCGTCTGCAGTGACGTGACGAACGCTGCACTGGAGGTGAGGAGGGCGGTCAGGTCCGTCTGCAGGTCCTGGCCATTGACGATACTGGATTGTCTATGAGTGTTGTTCAGCTTGATGCAGGAAGAGTACGTACAGACTAGTCAGCGGTAATTCCGTCACGGAGCTCGGCAAGGTCTTCCCAAGGTTCGAGTTTCCGGCCAGGGTAAGCTGCTGCAGCGCTTTGAGCGCGTCAAAGGCGTTGTCGGGCAGTGCCGCCAGCCCAGTGGTCTGCAAGTGCAACGTCACGAGATTGCTGAGCTGGAGCAGACTTTGAGGGATAGAGCCAGCTGCGAGACAGGAGTCAGCAACAATCTCGCTTCGGTCTGTTGGAAGTGCTTACTCGGTACCAGCCCGTTGCCGGTGATCTGCAGCATCTGCATGCCCACCATGCCGCTCATCGAGCCCTCCGAGAGCGTCTGCGGCACGGCAGGGAAAGTCATCAGCAGCTGTGTGACCCGACCTGTACTGTCGCACGTCACGCCCGACCATCCCGAGCACGGATCGGCGTTGTTCATCCACCCCACGCTCGTCAGCGGGTTTACAGAGCCGGAAGAGGAGTTGGCCGATGCTAGGAAGACCGTCTGCAGGGAGCAGAACTGGAGGAGCTGCCCGGCCGAGACACCGCCCGTGTTCGGGTCCGTCGGGCTGGCTACGAAGCCTGGGGCGAGGTCGTTCGGCAGCGTCGCCACGAGTGAAGCACAGGTGCCGCATGGATAGCTGAGCGGATTCGAGGGTGCCGAGAGCTGGAACTGCGTGAGGCAGCTCTGCAGTGCAGGGCTGAGCGGAGTCGCGGACGGCGTCGCCGTTGTTGACGCAGGCGTGGGCGTGGGCGTGGTGGTGAACGTCACTGTGGCGGTTCTGGTCGTGAGATAAGTCGTCCCTGGGAGAGTGACGGGCGCGACTGTCGGCTGGACAGTGAATGTGACAATCGGAGCTTCGTTCGAAACCGTCGTGTTCGAAGATGTCGTCACGCTGGAGCTCGACTTCGCAGCACGGCTGCCAAAGACGCCCCCGAGTGTCGCCAGAATGATAATGATGATGATCAGGATGATGATTATGCACCATCGACGCTTCTTCTTCTTCTTGTCGTCCTTGACCGCATTCTTCTGAGCTGGTCTCCCATGCCTGTCTACTGGGCTTCGGCCCCGCTTCTCGTGGTACTCAATCTCCAAATTGACGGGAATAGCGACGCTCATCCTTCTCGGATATCCATAGTCCGGCGAGTTGGCACGAGGCTGCTGCAGAAGCATGAGCGGCCTGAGAGAACCTGATTCCGACTTGGTGGATGGTGAGAGGGGGCGAACATCAACCGTTGGCGTCTCGAGCAGGCGATTGGTCTCGGGTTTAGGGGCAAGTGCCGGCTGTATCGCAGCGGGTAAACCAGCATGGAATGGGTAAGGCAAGTTGACGAACTGCCGCACAGCCTCGATCCTTCTGCTCAGCCGATGGGAGAAGGTGGTCTTGGTGGACGCGTTACGCTGGGGCATGGCCCGCTCCACGTCGACATTGTCCACCGTGCGGTCCTTGATCGGCGATTTTGGGAAGCGGAAGACAGATGCGGGGAACGTCGGCGCAGTCGGAGTGTCCGGTGAGAACTTGGACGGTGCGTCGACGTAGGTCGCTGACGGCGGGATGACATCGTCCTGGCTCTGCGTGCGGGCTGGACGAGCAGGACGAGACGGGGAGCGGGGAGGAAGTGGAGGCGGAGGGCCAGGGTAGATGATCATCGAAGGGATGAACATTGATCCAACTCGAGAGACAGGATCCCAGCGGCCTGACTGGCTGGGAGGAGTCGGAGGAGGCAGGTGCTCGTGGAACCTCGACTCATGGGAGGAGATCGTGTTCACACTGCTGGTGGACAACTGCCACGAGTTTCGTAGCTGAGGAGGTACAGCACGAGGAGATGCAGGAAGTGAATCGCGGTAGGGCGTAGAAGGCATTGTGACTAGAGGACCTGGTTGGCGAATAGGTTCAAGCGAATGTGCAGACTGAGCTTGGGTGGTCGACCAGGCGGAAATGCGAGTTGGTAAACCGTGGTTCTATGAGTCAAGAAATGGACCCAGTCCAAAGGGGAAAGAGATGAGAGAGCAACAGATTAACGGTCAACGTTTGTTGCCCGACGAGAGGTGGTGTAGAGGTGGTGGTGGTGGGAGGGAGTCAAGGAGTGTCTCCCTCCGTCGCCCCGTCCAGGGCCAGTGAAATCTCATACCCGATCTGGCCAGCCACGAGGCTTCCGCAATGTAATGTCGGCAGAGAACAAAGTACGTCATCCCGGAGGGGACTCAAACAATAGCGGATCGCACAATAAGGCCATACTCGAGAGCGACGCCATGGTCGTGTGCGGAAGGACAATGTGGGCCAGTGAGCCACGGAGCTAAATTATAGACAAAGCTTCGCGAAGGGCCCTGAGGCCTGGGCATGTGAAAGAGACGGAGGCGGATTTTGGCGCTGAGCTCCTGACGACCACGCCGCTGGACAGCCAATCGCCGCCCTCTCCCACAATTGTTGTCTCGGCGCATTCAGACCACTGGTGGCAACAAGCAGTCGGGCTTGGGAGTCGCCAGAACGAGCCAACTGTCGATGGAATGAGCTCCCGCTCGTCGTTCAGCTCAACCGATGAGCCCGATGATACCGACTCCGATACTCGAGCTACTTTTGACGATGAGCCCGATCGTCGCGAAGATGAGGAGATCGAGATCCATACCTCTGTCCGCTCTCAGCAGCGAGAAATAAAGAGCCAGTCCAAGGATGTTTACAATCGTTTGCGCTCCATCGCGACCGACGCGGCGTTCATTCAGCGTGTTCGCGAAGAATACCCGGACCTTGCACTCATGCCAAACGCGCGGTGTGGCCTGTGGTATTGCCCGGTACGGAACATTTCAACAAACGGTTCCGTCTCATACTCAATCTGCCGCAGCTGCAAGATGGTGTGACTACGGCTTACTTCAAATCGACCGACGGTCACACGAATAACTACAAATTCTCGCTTCGTCGGCCAAATCTGCACGTAATCCCGATCATCGAGGAGCACGGGGGCATAATCCTCGTTGACTCAACTCGGCGAGGGAAGCTATTTCCAGACGCGCTCTCCAAGACGGTACCGATCTGGTGTGCAGTCATCAACACCGCTTTAGGCTTCCCTCTACCCGAGGGACAGGAGTCGTGGTTGTTCACACCACCTCGTTCAGTATCGCCATCGGAGCATGCGGTGATCTCAAGCCTCATTGCCGGGTTTGTGAATTCCCTCCGACGGTCGGCGCTGGTCTTGCCGATGCTGGACAAGCCGCTCAGGCCATTCTGGATACATCCGCAGACCACCTCGTTGCCGTCTCTGGCGTCAGCAACCGAGCGCGAGTTCTATCCTGTTTTGTGCGTCTCAGCGAGCAGACAGGTGGAGGGGACCCACGAGGGCCTCGCACAAGACTGGGGTGCGGGATGGGGATACGTCCAAGGCGCCGGAGACGACGAAGAGAGCTGGTCCGAGGGCCTTACTCCGCAGCTGTACTGGGCACACGAGGCGCAACTCGACACGTGCTCAAGATCGGATCTCCCGGAACTGATTCGCTCGTTGGTCGAGCACCAGGACCAGGACGCGACGCAAGGTGCTGAATCGCCTTCACCAATAGCAGCTGTCAACGGTCTTATCGCGGTAGGGCGACACCCTCTGCCGATCGGCGCCGACGATACCTTCACTGTGACAATCCTTGCCTCTTCCGACCCTCCGCCGACAACCGAACCGGGCAACTTCATCTTCTCCCTCCCTTCCTCCTTCAAGCACGCGCAATCGGACTTTCAGATGCACATCGTGCCCACCATCGCGTCTCTCAGCCAGCAGGCCCTGTCTTTTGGAAGGAGCGTCGTGCTCGCTGACGACACGCCGAATTCGGAATGGGCCGCCCCGCTCGCGGTCATCCTCCTGCAGATGTTCTTCGACGACAACGGCCGATGCCTCCCATCCACCCCGCCGGACAGCGCTCTCGAAGAAAACGCCTGGAATGGTGACGAGCGACCTGTGTCGCCCGCATTCCAGGTCGATGTCGACAAACAGTCGCTCACCCGTCGGCTGCAGTGGGTCATCCAAAGTCGTCCTGCCGCGAACCCGAGCAGGGCACAGCTCAAGGCTGTCAATGTCTTATTCATGTCGGGCCCTCACCAGCGGAGGGGTGGGAGACGGCAAGGGAAAGGCTGATATGCGCGATGGGCAACATTGGTCAAAACTCGACAGTGGTCGGGCCAGAGGAGGGGCGCATATATGCAGGTGTCGTACCCTGCCAGCGTAACCGCGGCATGGAACATGTGCATCTCATATTCGAGGCGAACGGGCCTTGACGCACACCCCTGCGATATGCGTGGATATGCGTGGATATGCGTGGATATGCGTGGACGCTACGCACAACGTGCGAGGAACTAACTAGGACGGGCAAAGGGTAATTGTGAGGAAATATGGATGTGATGGAGTGAGGACGATACATTGGGCTCGGTAGACGAGCCAATAGATTGTGGCCCTACAAACGCAGAACGTTTTAAACTAAGAGTGTGCCACTGATCACATACCCGTGTGACATACCATTGTCAATCATGACTACCATTCGAACCAGTGCATTATACTCATCAAATCGCAAGACCAGCCCATTCAGTTGTCAATTCAATGAGTTATGGTCAGTACTGGTCCCAAGACGCCAAAGGAGAGTGGTGGCACGCCAGGCTGAAGTGTGCCGCGGGGTTGGAAGGGGCGTAATGAGACGTAGTCGCGAGACTGATGTTGGAGTGAAGCGTACAAGCTCGACCTGGTCATGGACCGCAAGAGCTGACACTGGAAGGCGCTCGAGTCCCATGCCAGAGTCCTTGCTCACTACGCCTACTCAAAGCTCGTATTCAAACCGAGGACGGTGCCTAGGTTGCAAGAGTAAACAGCCCATCGATGTACATAGCGACGAACACCGAGTCAGCAGGCGCTGACGGGATCGCAAGGCGACGATGGGGAGTAAGACCGTGCATGCCAGGGAGATTAGAGCCTTCTGAAAGCAAGTCAGGATCCTGTTGCCATGAGGCATAGTGGGCCGGACGAGGCACAGACGAACGGACCACGAACCCAGACAGACGGGGTTATCCGATACACTCTGGAGACAGCTGTACGCTATCACGGGTACAGGAGCGCGTCTGCCAGGGATGGTGGTCGCAACAGACAAGAGAATAGACGAAGGGCCCGAAAAGATGGTAGTGCAGCTTTATTACCAGGAGCGCGAGCACCAACTCCGTACCTCAACGCGAGGTCAGAGCAGGAGCAGTTCGCTGGCTCAAAGCTGCAGTTCCATATCTCGAGCAGAACAGTCCCGACTGTCAAGGGAATAGTTTCAAGGTGTGCCAAACCGCTCTCGGTAGCCGATCTCCAGAGGAGCACGAGAGAAACGCGCAACGGTGCTAGCCAGTGTTCTACCTCGTACCGGACTCAAGGGTACGTGTCCGGAAGCTAGCACAGGCTGCTGGCACGGTTGCTGCCCTCCGCTCGCTCCACCCAGCGTATGGGAAATAAGCCGTGTAACCGTAGAGGATGGAGAGTCGAGCTGGTCACAGCAAGGGAGAACGAGCCGGCTCAGGAGGTCCAGGCTGGACGTGCAGTACAAAGCGAGCACACCGACCTGTCGCTGTGTCGGACATTCGGAGAGTCGCAAACTCTGCGTGCCGCATCTGGAGTGTCCTGACCTCTCGAGATGGTACGGGATCGACAGTATGACCAAGAGATAAGGGAACAGCAAGGACATTGACGAGCCACAAGACAGCTGTGGATTGGGAGACACAGAAAGCCTACGCACGGTGTACTCAGCATCCCCTACACAAAACCCACTGCCCAGCAGGGGGCAACGCAGCTGGATGCGTGTATCGGCGAAGAGTGAGTCCGTGCGAGGGGCAGCGTGTCTGGGGTTCCGATTACAGGGCAAAAGGTACAGTGGTTATATACGCGGCGGGGGGCTGGTTGCACCTGTATCTCCGCGTGCTCCGATGTGACGAGTGTGAAGGATGTGAAGAGCACAGAGCGGCTCCACCGCTACCGCTGATGCGTCGCAGTTGTGGGGAATCGGTTGAAGAAGACGAGCGGCCAAACGCGCGTTTCTGCCTTCTTCCGATCATAAAACTCTGTAACAATCTGTGTTGGCGCGAGGCCGGCTCGCGTGCCTGCAGCCCAAGCACGCGATCGGAGCAGCGTGCTTTCAGGAAGCAGGGAGGATATCGGAGGAAGTGTGTTGTTTCACCGTCAAACAGAGGGAGTCCTTCTCGGAAGCTCAACGTCGATCATCTCAGGCACCCGGTGCAGGACCTGTTTGCACCGTGCATGTGGACGCGTCAGCATTAAAACGGCAAGTTCGCGAAGCAGACGATCACGACCCCACACAACGGATTCACGACCGGCGGACATGAGAGAAGGAGGAACCAGCACGCTTCGATCTCCAGTCCAGTTCCCCTGCTCATTTGGCGATGCGGCTTCTCACCTCATGCGATGTTGGACCGATCTGCACCCTGGGGGCATGGGATAATCGGCAACGACGCTATGGTAGGAGATGGGCGTGAGGCATATGTGGTGTATGTGGCAGCGACCCTGGTCATTCTCTGACGCATGTAGTCTAAGCACCTTACACGACTGTACATGATATTCAGCATAAGAGAAGCAGGACGGCCCCTACCGTAGGGGTACCTGGTATTAGCGCTCGAGGGTAGACGGCTGGCATAATGATTACTCCGTCCTAACGCTTG
This sequence comes from Calocera viscosa TUFC12733, assembly GCA_001630345.1. NCBI lineage: Eukaryota > Fungi > Basidiomycota > Dacrymycetes > Dacrymycetales > Dacrymycetaceae > Calocera > Calocera viscosa. Next base: position 23,988 of record KV417370.1, read on the forward strand.
GCATTACCAACATTGGTCAGCATTCTATTGCATTGCTAGCCGACTTTCCAACAAGGGCACGTGGGACAGCGATGGATGATAGTTGCGAGTACATGCGTGCGCTGAGAATAGTACGAGAGTGCAGAACCAAGTTATGAGAGCAGCGGAAAAGGTTGGAGTGAAGCGCACAAGCAAGATTCCTATTCAACCCGGAGCAGTGGTCCTTTCGCGTAAAGGATACTGCGTGTGAATCAAGAATCCCTTGCTTGTGATGCGTGTTCCAAGGTGTGACCGACGAGCCTCCATGGCCGTCAACGCCGAGTGAGAGGATAGGAGCGGGCAGCAGACGGACCCCGCGCATAGAGGCATGCGCGGCTCTGGCAACGCCTTATCGCCCATCGACAAACGGATGCCTATTCAATGTCAGGACCTGCTGACAGAGCACGGACGACGACGATGGGGAATAAAGACGATGCCGGTGAGACGAGTAATCGTCCGGCGTGAACTTGATGGAGCTGTAGCAAACACGGACCAGGCAGACACCGAGGACCTGGAGCTAACAACAGGGCGGCCCTGTGAGCGGAGGACGTTGTCTGCCTGGACTAGAGGTTGTTACATAGAGACTATGTGCCGAGAAGATGGTTGTACAGCTCTGCTGAATACCACAAGAGGAGACACCGACGAACACTGAGTGGACGTACGGTAGGTGTCGAGCCGATAGACATGTGGAGCTGCAGGACCAGGTCGGCGGGAAAGCAGAGGCACAGCATACAAGAGGAAGTTCTGGATGGCGAGCCGACGGCCAGCCAAGGGTCGAGCATCATGAGCGACAAGGGTTACAGACGCCGTCCCGCCGCTCGGGAGATCCACATATGACGCCGAGAGGATCAGACATCCAGCTGCTAGACATGCTCAAAGGAGCAATTTCCACATCCATCCTGCAGGATGGGTCGAAGAGGCTTCCGAACCATTTATCCTACGCAGCTGGAGTGTCCTGAACTCTCGAGAGGAGCATCCGAAAGGCGATGTGAGACAATCGAGACAGACGCGGAGCCAGAGTTGGGCGACACGGAGCTGGCCCGGTACCAGGAATGTACGACACAGAAGCTCCACGCACGGACGCGTCATTAGAAACACCTGCACCACACAAGCCGCAGGGACATATACACCCTAAGCAGCTTGAAGGGAGTTGCCGACAGATAACGTTCCTGCGAGGGGCAGCGAGCCAGGCGTGCTGGAGGGAGGGGAAAATTCAGCGGGTTTATATATCCCACGAGGCCCGGCTGAAGCGAAGAAGTGCATATATCGAGATGTGAAATATGTGACTGCTGTGAAGAGCGAAATGGGCTGATCCGCCGCTTCTGGGCTGGAGTCCTTCCAGGAAATCAGTCAGAGAAGAGGGACACCATCCGAGGTCGGCAGCCCGGTTGCCCATGCGAGATGGAGCGTAGACCCAAATCCAGCCATGACGCCGCAGGAATTCCTCACCGGGCGATCCGTAAGCAGAGGATCGTCCGTGTGAGAAGGAGGTGCATATATGATCCTTCGCGGCGGAGTCGGCGGACGTGTGCGGACCTGCGATGTACATGCCTTTACCAGAGGGCTCCTCGTGCAGCACGCATCGCAGGACGATGACCTTGTGAGAAGCCCAGCGATTCAAGGTCGGCGATCGGAAACATGCCGGGACAACGTGCCCGGACGAGCACCTGGAGCACCGCACTAGTCGCACACTAGTACTGCGAACGGACAACGTCAACAAGAGAACCTCTTATGATCACTCAAAGCAGCCGGCTCGCCTCCGAACAGCGAGCGAACGCCATATGTGAGCCACGGACCTGAGATAAGCTTGCACCGCGCTAGGTCTGCAATAGAGAGCTCCACTTCTACTGAAATTGACCGCCAAGGCAGCAGTTATTGATCCCTTCACCCAGTTAACGTTGTTGGTACACGACAAAGTTGAAGAAGCGTCGCCGCGCCGATCGTCGAGCCCGGATTACGTCGCTCCCACGCGAGGGACCGGCTGCCTCATCCTTCGTCCCTCATGCGAGCACTTTCGTTCGTTATCCGGCTCCGGCTCCGGCTCCGCGAGCGCGGCTCGGCCAAACTTACTCGACCGTTGTGTGGAGCGCAAGAGTCGATATACGCCGACTATAAGGCTCTGAACGGTTCTGCGTTTCTCTGGTTCTGCGACGCCACGTACGTGTGTGCCGTATGTACTGTGCGCAAAAGATGTCCGACGTGTCGTGTCTTACATGAAACGCGTCGCGTCGCGTTGTGCGGGAGCAAACGACGCGTAAAATTTTCGAGATTGGAAAGAAGACGGCTGCTGGAGAAGCCAGAAGGTGAGGTACGATCAGTACGTCGGAATGATCCATCATCATCTACTGCCGCGCATCAAGCAAACCACATCCGTTATCGCGTGCTGATGAGCTGATGCGCTGCTTACATCCCTGCCCAGTGTGGGACAGTAGTTACGCTTCGCCCACAGCCCTGCAGGGCAAGGCCAAGGTGGACGTTTCCTGTCTCCGCCCTGCGCTCCCCGGGGTCTCCAGGGCTTTCATAACCGCTGATTCTGGCCAATCCACGATTGGCCCGCAGGGCGAGTGCTGGCAGTCAGGCCGGATCGGAACCCCTTGAAGTTATTAGCCCGGACACCCGGCACCAGCGGTTGACAGGCCGGTGGGAACGTAGTGCCGGGCGTAACCATGTCCGTGGGTTTAGTTGGTTACCAGGGTTTTTTCGTCTTCTCCAGATTGTAGCGGCGCTTCCGTCGGAGGCGGGAGCGCCTCCTGCCGAAAGCGTGCCATTGCGTGCCACGTCATTCCGTCGCATTCCATTCCCAGGGACCGAGGGACACGCTATGTTTGTCGTATATTATTCTCGCACAAGCCTATTTTGCTGGCTGTGCGAACGAACCATTATTATTATGATGTTCTTGAATGAGCCATTATCTGAATATATTCGTGAGGATAAGGGATCGGGCATCTGTAGAAAGGGATGCCAGAAGGAAAGAAGCACCGCACGGGGTGCGGCCAGGGACTAAAGGGATCTCGGCGCCACGTTGGAGGTGGTGGGGTCGCGGAAGCAGGGTGTGGAAAAAAGCGGTAATGAGGAGGCAAAAACCACAGCGGGCGGCGAGCTGGTCTGGCAGCTGAAAGTGCAGCTGAGCTGGAGTGGGGGTGGGAGTGGGAGTGGGAGAGGCCAGTGAGGTCGATGCTTGAGAATGAGACTGAGAGCGAGACCAAGATGAGGGATTAGGGATGAGGGAGCTGAGCCCGATCAGCGGTAGCATCACTGCAGCTGCAGGCAACTCCGCGTTTTTCTGGAATCTCAGAGAAGCGAGCGGATTGTTTCAGACGACTATTACCGTAACTGTAACCGGTGAACCTATCCCGTCCCCCCGCGCCCAGTGAACCTGAACCGGAAGGAAGCGCCAGCGCCCCTCCGCCCGGCCGCAGGCGACGGACAAACGCAGGCCGCATCATCAACGTATGGAAAGCCGGAGTGAACAGCTTCCTTATGAATTGTCGCGTCGCCCCAGACCCGCGCTGAACCGAGACCCAGTGCCAGGCTTCCCGGTCCCTTAAGTGGCCTTTATTTTTGTTCCATTTAATATTTAGCCCCCTTTCAACTCCGCGTCTATAAGCTCAGGGCACCGGTTATTGTCGTCGCTTATGTCATTCGTCTCCCTGGATCACCTAATCAGTCCTGCCACTATCCGTTTTCGTTCCCCTTTCGATACGACCTGTCACCTTGTCATCGCTTACTCGGCGCCTCTCCTTTCCCATTTCAACAGGTTGGACGCCTCGATAAAGCCCTTTTCATTTTGGCCCGACCATCCTGCGTCCTCTACGTACCAGGCGTCATAACATATTCCATTCCTCCATTCATTAATTAGAGTCAAGTCAAGTCAATTGCCGGTTACTATCCATCAACACTTCATGAGCTGCCTTCGACGATGTTGCGCATAGAACGTTTCTTGGTAAGAGCTCCAGAGCTTCTGTTCTCTCGAGAAGTTGCCAATGTCTCTCTCGATGCACTGAATCTGCTTTCGAAGGTTGAAAATGTCCTCGTTGAGCCGCAGCATCTTGCCCAGTTCCGCCCTCATGTGGGCGAATGGAACCATCAGCTCTTCTTTCTTCTTCAGCAGTTCCGTGCTGGCCTTCTTCACCGCCCGCCAACCGCCTCGTCCCGTTTCCTCTACGAATATCCTTTGTAGGGTTCGGTTGCTGTCGCTGTAGTCCAACAGAACTTGCTCCTGGATGGTGTTGCGGATGGTGTTTCCCTCCGTCGTCGAACACATGAAGTCCGGGTCGCATTCTCGCTTGTACCACTGCCGAAAGAGCTCGGTCTGATGGCGCAACATAGCAAGAGTGGTCTGTGCGGCTTGCTGCCTCGCCATCTCCTGACGCTTGCACACATCCTTCGTCGCTATCTTCTCTTCTAACGAGCACGGATTATCACTTTGACATTCCAGAAGACAAGTCAACTCGCTTTGGAGCTGTTCACGCTTGTCGAGGGCGCTAAACAGGACCGCATAGCTTTGCAAGCGCAGCTTCAGTTCCCTTCGTTCGGTTTCGATCGATGTAGTCAAGGTTACGCCCAGTCTTCTCAACACCGAGCCAGGATAGCGGAGCAAGTAAGGAGAGGTATCGTCGTCGTCATAATCGTCGGAGTCGGAATAGGTCAGTCCTTCGTCGGAGGTTGTGCTGGAAGTGCTGTCCCCATCTCCGTCGTCCTCATACTTGTCATTGAGGGATACAGGCGGATGCGGTGGCGACAGCTGTTCCTCTGAATGTGTGAACAGTGGACACTTCTCGGCGTTACCCAGCAGCCATGGGTACATGTCCATTGTTGAGATAGCTTCAAGGGCAGATTTGTTCGTCCGTCAACGCTTGATAGTAGGTAAGCGCGCGGTCCAACCATTCATTCAGTTGTCAAGTGGGGGCCGAGGTACCGTCCATGTGAACGGAAGCACGGCAGCAGCGTGACTGTACCTGAATACGACGGTGGCGCGTTTGTCCCCGGTTGTCACCCCCGCCAGCCGCCGAGTGCCGCGTTCTGCCCCTTCTCCCGAAATTCCCTATGCACCGTATATTGGTGTGGATCGGTGCTCCGTTCTCATCTGTCACTCTACACGAGCGTAATCAAACCTCTGTCGCTACCCCTATTATCGGAGGACTTCGTCCTGACGAACTATACCTTCACAACCTCAACGTCCGCCCTCCGCTCCGATTGGGCTGATTCGGTCCGTTGCAACCTCACTACATCGACCCAATATCGCGGGCGGCAACTATCGGAGCTCATGTCTGAAGACCCATTCATCCATTTCCTTTGTGACATCCCCGGAGTTGGCGCAAGCAATCCCGGGACGTCGTTTTGATCTTCGTCTAGGTCTCGACCTGTGATCCGCATTTCGCATGGAGCGTCGACGTGAGGTCCACGTTCGAACGAGCTGTTGACCCGAGGTCCGCTCTGATGAGGAAGGCACAGTATAGGGTCCTTGCTTGCATGCATTCTCAAGGTGCGCTGCGTAGTTTGCTTGCCCCGTGTGTTCGCTTGGCACTCAACATTGCCGCTGGTTGACAGCTGCTTCTTGCCGTATGCTAACGGCCACATCCCGTCACCTTGATCGGTCAGCCCGCCCCAAAACCTTATGGCGGCCACAGAGCATCCCAAGCAAGGCGTGTGCACCATGCGCCGAGCTCGAACGGCGTCTCGCAATACTGATCCAAAGGATCTTCATTCTATCAATAACATTTGTCATTCTTACGCTGTAACCAGTTACAGAGGTTAATAACATAGCATTTCAACAGCATCTCAATTATATTTTACCTTTTTGGACCAGTTCGCCCTCTGATCAGAACACATCGCAGACGAAGCGGTCGATTGGGCCCACTGCCCCACTCTTCAGCCACGGTATGAGTAACACAGATTCGTCGAGGCGTGTTTCCATGAACGGTCATTGGGTGCGTACACTTGTCTCTCAGCCTGGGGCCTGGTGGTTAACGTTTTGCAGCTGGAGTTGCTCATTCCCAACCGTCATCAAGCTCCCATGTGACGCCGGTCAACGCGGGCGCCTATCGTCTCTGCTTGCTTTGAGGTACGCGCCGCGTGCCGCAATCAGGCATCCATCCTGGTCGTGAGTTCATAGTCGTCCTCCTTTCTTCAGCACTCCTGCCCTTCACTCCATCCTACCGATTGACTTCTGCCCTTTCTGTTCGTCTGTCTTCTTATTCCAAATTCAAGTCACCTCACCATCACACGCGGCCGTCTCTCGCACGTTGCCATTCAACACCAACCACTTCACGCATATATCCAGCCTTTCGGAGCGAGATATCAAGCATGTCCTCGGAGGCACGCCTGAAACAATCCGTCCGCCATGCGCATCGTTATGGACATAAACGCAGCTCCAACGCAGACACCCAGAAGGTTGCCGAGCCCAGTTCTGACCGACCTTCACATAGTCTGCGCTCAGTAAGCTTCCACCTCTTCTGCTGACCTCTCGCCACATATGAATGCTGACTCGCTGTTCATTAGGGATCAACACCATCGACGCCACGTACTGCCGCGACCGACACCCTCAGTCCTCAGCCCGTCCATGTCGTAAGTCCTACGCCGGACGCGCCAGTTCCTCATTCGAAGCGCAAAGTGTCCGAGGACTGCCCACACCCAACGGAGACAAGCGCCGTTAAGCGACCCCGTACCACCAGCAACACAGACGTCACAAAAGCGCGCAAGTCTAATAAAACCAAAGCAAGCCCCGCCCCCATGCCGGACAGTCATATCCCACCTTCTTCGGAAAGGTCGCGACGATCAGGTGTGGTGCAGGAGGTGCAGCTCGCTGCGGATGCCCAACGCCAGCGGCCGTCGGACCAGCCCCACATTTCCAGCGATGCCACTGTCGTGGAATCTTCCGCTGATACGAGATGGGAGGAGATGGATACAGACGTCGAGCCGGACGCGTTGCATACTCAAAGGCGCCGATTGCAAGCCTGGGAGCACAGGCTCCAGGCTGCCGCCAGACAGCTAGATGCGGAAAGGCTGCAGTTTGAGGAAACCAGAGGCGAACATGAACGCTTGAAACGGTAAGCATCCAGCTATGGCTACCGTTCACAGCTGACAAGGCTTAATCAGGGATCTAAGCAATCTTACGAAACAGTATGCTTCCATTCCGCCGAAAATTCAGCCAGCTAGGCCATCAGCTAGCAATATTACTGTTGAAGAACATAGCGATGACGAGCTCAGTATCTTGCCCTCACCCAACAGCCACTCTGTTAGACGTCTGCGTCAATTCTCCATTGCACATGGTCAGCAAGCGTTCTGTTTGGTCAGCCATATGGGGAGTTAGCTGACGACTATTCAGATGATCTCCAAGCTCACTCTGCTGATGACCAGATTCAGTCGATGTCGGATGCGTCGGATAGCGCAACGAACCGCGCTACGAGAAAGAAGACAGATTTGAATGCGCAGAGGCGCAAACAGGCGAGAACACGAGAGGAGGGGAAAATTCATCAGGACGATATGCCAACTGACGTGAAGCAGTGGTGCATGGTAAGCTTTTCAATCTTCCGTTAGACACCAGGCTCAAAGTAGGGGTAGAGCTCCCTCGGCGACGCCTTTTGGTGTGTGATGGGAATCTCACGCATGGAGAAGATTCCCCATCCACAACCACCGTCTCTGGACAAGAAACGCGTCATCTTCATTCCAAATTTTCAGGAAGGAATCGATTCGCCAGGCAACTGCCGCCTTCGCACCGCAGTTGTCTCCCGCGTGTACGCCCTTGCTCACGTGAGCACCGCCCTGTTTCTAGTCAGCTTGATCCTGCCAGTTAACCGGGCACTAGGACTCACGCAGCGCGTCGCCCTTCCCGAACCGCAAGCTTTCCTTCATCACCATGGCGGCTCTCGAGCAGTTATGCCGTGCCGTGACGTGGAAATCAATCAATCAGGTTTGGAGAGTGCAGAATATCGCCGGGGCAAAGGCCAAGTCAGACAGTAGTAACCAAAGAAGGCGTCGCCAGAAACGGCGTACTGGGGTAAGCGAGCTCAATCAGATGTTGGTCTTGGGTTTGATTTCCTTGCGAGCAGAAACGCAAAGCACGGCTCGACGCATGTAACGTTTTCCGTGCTCTATACGACTGGGATCCATCTGCCCTCGTCACTGAGGATCTAATGTCTGATGAGTATTCCACGTCCGGCGAAGAAGATGACCAATCTGCGTCCACGGAATGGCGCAATACCTTGGCGCAGCGTGCGGGAGTGTTGTCCGACCTTATGGAACAGAAACTTGTGACTGTCTGGGAGACGGCCCCTCCAGTGTGGAGAAAGCCAGGGGTATGCCGCAATACACTTTATTGACAGCATCTTCTCTGACGTCGTGTCTTAGCTTGACCATCTCTTTCGCGAGTTAGACGAGCTGTCCCAACAGAAGCCGCTCGCAATTCGTGCCTATATGGGTGCCGTACATGGTCGATTGCCGGAGGCAGCCGTCCCATCTTGTGCCGTGGGAGCTGGTCAAGGTCACCGTTCCCTGAGCGATTGCGGTCTCCATCGCCAGGTACCCGATGAATTGCAAACGGCTGTAGCCAGCATTCCAGCCTCCATTTTGCAAGAGATTGACGATTGCTGCATCAAATTTGCACCGTGGAAGCGCGTACGACCTGACATCGTCGACAACCACATTCGCTGCGGACACCACACCGTACGTTCTCTCCTCAGTGCACAGGAATTCTCCACCCTCACATAACATACCAGTTGTCCGAGTTTCCTCCGCAACCTGGCAGTGAAGAAGGAGTCACTGCAAGTCCACTCCGCCACCGGTCAGGAGTGGGGAGCGTGGTACGTTCACCTTCTTGGCGCTAAAGTACTGCTGAAGGTCGACTGCTTTGCAGACTCCCGTAACCCCATCCTCCAATCACAGTGATGAGGTAAACGCTTCCCTTTGTGCCTTCCGTTTAACTGATCCCGCATCGGTCCTCAGGCTCTAAACGAGATCGACATCGATGAACAGGGTCTAGAGCATTCTCCCACGCGGAACTCGATAATGAAGCAGGTATTCCAACATCGCGGAACACAGCTTGTTTTGTACAATCCGACACGCCCAGGGCTCGTCATTCATCGCTAAGGACGGCGCAGTGGCATAGAGAATCACTGAGGGTCACGGTTGCACACTCGTTGTCATGTTGTTCTTACCCTCGTCACAGTATTAAAGTCAGCATTATTACAGAATGCCAGACCCGATGTGCGATTTCGATTTGTGTCCGTTCCGGCCAGTGGCACAGTCTATATTGAACGCACATGATAACCAGCGCAGTCGTCACGTCATCCTTCCCGCAAGGAAGGCGCGGCGGCAGAGAGCTGCAAAGCAATAGTCCCTCCCGGCACAGGGGAAAGGCACACAGGAGCGTCGTGCATAATGTCTGAGCGCTCACCCCGAGGCATTTCGACATGAGTTTCCAAGCTTGGACCTCAGGTCCACATTGAAAGATAGTACGGACCCCGGGTCCGCACCTTCGACCCTGATGGGCAACCTACGGGACCAAGGGGAGAGCCCGCCGCAGGTAACCCAGACCTAGGCTGCATTTCACATCCATCAAACCCCCTGGTTATTGTCTTTCAAGGTCTGTCAGGCGGTTGTTATCTGAAATCAGCGATTAACCTATTGATTGCGAGTTGCGCGTCATATGACGGCAGGCCGAACGCTGAATGTGCAATCCACGTCATCGGCCAGCTGAACGCGTTCCCGACCGATTGATAGGTCCATGTGACGGGGTGGTCAGGCCTGTTCTAAACCGAACCATGATTTGGGTGATGAAGGTGTACTTCGGTCAATGGAAGGGCCGATTGGGTACGCTTCAGCTTAAACACGGCTCTGCGATCTCCCGTAGCATCCTGGCCTACTCAAGCCCCGTCTATCTCATAGTTCAGGGTCAGTCCGCTCACTGGGAGCGGCCCTGAATCGAAGCCCGCCGCAAGTCTGCTTTTCCTAATAGATGTGTTCCGCCGCGATTGTTATTCTGGTACAACTGTGGGTTGGGCGTGTCCCACTTCCCTGTCCAGGCCGTATCGCCCTTCCTCGGCGAGTTTCTGCAAGAGCACCTTTACGGGTGAAATTTTTGCACGCATCGCATGGATGGACTCTTTGACCGCATCTGTCCCCTTCGTTGGTATTCTTGCATCTCGTGCAGTTTGTTGAAGTATGAACATCGCCTCTTGCATTCGTCGCAGAGCGTCCTGGAGCTCAGTGGATGTGGCAACCATGGGATGTTGCGACAAGCTTGCTAATCGAGCCTTCTTCGGTGGTCTCTCTCCCGATCCTATGTCCGACTCGTCGCTAAAATACATTCAGGAGGTTGCCTGCGAGGCAATAGCGAGGGAACTAACCTCGCTGGCTCTCGCTCGGCTTGCACATTTCCCTCGTGCGCTGAATCTCCCTCCAGCTCAGTCACTACGCGCCGAGAGAGCATATCGGACGGTATGAAGTCCTTCAGTCCCGTCGCCTCTGCTATATGGCGACACAGTTTGAATAACTCGACAAGCGACATTCGAAACGATCTTGAATAAGGAAGTTCGTATGTCTCGTAGATCTTCAGCAATACCTTCTAGATGTGCCCAAAGTGGTCATCCTGGGTCCCGTCGGATCAAGCCAGAAGCACTTACCAGTTCTTTCCAGCTCGAACTCGAAAACCATCGCTTGACTTCTGCACGCGTGAGGTTGGAGCCCACGGGTTGGGAGCGAGCAAGGCGTCGAGCAGCATGGGGAGAGCATTGATACAGCAGACGGCATCGTGCCCAAAGATGCGGTGGCAGGTCCGGTGCGATCGGCACTTGATCGAATGGCCGATAGATTGTGGGCATTCGCATTAAGCGTCCTTGGCACCCACAAGCGGTCAGCCATACATGCTCTTGCTCATAGTAAACTCGGCCGATTTGTCGCATCTGCTCCTGGAATGAGGGTCGAGTTTTCTCACACCAAATTAGGAGAGGATTCTGATTACATCTTCAGTGTTGAAGGATTCGGTCACCACTACTTCCGCACCAGTTGTTTCGAGACTTTGTCAATCCAAGTCTGCCCAACGTCTTCTCGCATCACGCTGGGGCTCGCGCCGATGCTCTGCAATGCGACGGCATAACTCGCGTACTCATCCGTCAGCTCCACCGCCAAGTCCGAAAGGCTGAGCCGAACATCGACGGAAGCCTCAGATTCCTCAAGTTCTGGACAGCCTGGTATTGGCTCGAGTGCCGTGATTCCTTGTGCATGTGCCAAATCATGCCATTGCCGAATGCGCACTCGGAGGCTTGCAAGATTCTCCTGGCACGAAGTCCGAAGCGGCAGGTGACATTGCGTCCACCTTTTGATCAGCATCGTCTGCGAGGCTGTGAGTTAGTGAGGAGCCAAAACATGCAGCTCTGAGTGCTGTATACGTACCATTCTTGCTTTTGCAGAGTGGCACCAGGTCAAACCCGCCTGCATTTCTGAAACCTCAATCTTTGGACAAAACATCATCACTTCCAAGACCCTCAGATTGTAATAGGATTCTAGAACCGTCGTTCTGGCGGTAATAAGCAGGTTGTTCTCATGTCTCCAGTCGGGAGAAACATGAGAAAGTTCCGGATTGGAAGGCAGAAGTGGCGCGATGCTCGGAGATGCACATTGCTCCTGTGCCGTTGTGCCTTCGACTGGGTTGTGTGCTTCTTCGGAGATTGCATCTCTCAAGTCGGATGCTTCAGCAGGCGGAAGCCGGTACTGCCCGTCGTCATGCTGCCGTTCCGCAGTGTGAGGCTTTGCCTTGAGGTCCTGGGACGACGATTTGGGTTGCAGTAGACGGAGCCTTCCACCCTCCGTATTCGAGCCTTTGTCGGTAGACAGCAGATCGAGTTCATCCTCAGATGAGGAATCCGCGTAGAACATTGAATTTCGGCCTGTTGAACAGTTCATTGAGAGGTCAGACGTCCTGGAGCCTCTTTACTGAAGGGCGCTCGAGGCGACCGGCGACCGTGACATCTGACTAAGGGTCGCAGAGGGACGCGACGTCAACGCGTTACCGCGTCTGTTGCCCACGACTCACGCCGACTTCAACGCCTTGCAACTTCACGACGCCCCAATTCCTATTATCTGCAAATGTGGGACTTGCTCTCATCAGAAACCTTGTACAATATATGGGCACCTCAAATTGAAGCTATTGGAACTCTCGGGCTCTCGGAGGAGGACATGTTATCAGACCGCCTCCCACCCTCAATACAAGAGCACGTACTATTATGGGTAAAACGTCTTCTGAGCACATTGGCCCTTCTAACTGGCGATACAGAACCGCATACTAGTGGCACACTCTGGTCATCAAGACTGGGTTCCTTGGCTTGGCAATCGATTGGCATTCTTCCTCCTGGCATGTATTCAAATGCGATCGGTTCCCCTGCATTTGAAAACAGAGCTTGTACCGCCTTACATCCTGGAGAAAGTCCAATCCCTCTCGACCAAACTTCCAATCGAGCGCTGGTGGAATATCGATCTAAGCAGTTTCATATGCCCCGCCTTTCCAAGTCGACGGACTGTGTCCGGCCACGCACCGCAAGGTTATATGCGGCGCGTTACACCCGGCATTTCAACATGCTATATCCGAAGGCCGAACCGCCTACGAACGTATGCACGATGTGAGGCTGCATCACAAGTTATCGATAACCGGTACCTTTGTCGCCTTTACGAGATACTAGCCTTTGCGACCCCATATTCCTCTCGGAACGCGGAAGCCGTCTTTGAGGAATGGCTGCGACAAGCAATAGACATAATGGCGAGTTCGATTTTAGCATTGACCTGTCTGCTTGGCTGACGACTTTGCTCAGCTCTCGATTCAATCAGACTTCAGTGCCGCCGGGGTCGAGGTTCATGAAATGTTTGGGCGCGATTACCGGTTCACCCTCAAAGTCATTCTCATAGTTGCTCGCCGATATGGAAGAGAATCTGCCATTCCCCAATGCTTGTTACAGCCGAACTTCGAGGACAGACTTTCACATTGCGCACCAACGTCGAATTTATACCTTTCACTTGGACGCCCTATGACCGACAGCGAAAATGAACTCGTCCGCCGTGAGATTCTGATGTGCGGAATGGCGCCGTTCGGCCCCAAGGTCAAACCACAGGAGGCCAGCCGCTGGATGGAGGAAAATGCAAGTGCGTGGGTAAGACAAATCTTCTTCAACATCCAGCCATCCCTCTTGCTGACGCAGTCTTGCTAGAACCGCGCCATCCAGTTGTTCTCATTCCAGCCAGGGACTTTAGATTCCTCACTGCGATTATTGTTTGGGTGTCAATACATGATCCATCTGGTATTTGTCCTGGAATATCACCTTCCCTGGCAACTGGATGACAATATTGCACAATTCAATTGGGGAATGGACTTGTGGCCGGTGCGGAAACTGGCAGTCAACTGCATCGAGGACTTTCCAGGCGGTTTCCTGGCGTATGCTTGTGGGATGATACGG
>KV417371.1:0-34946 GCA_001630345.1 Calocera viscosa TUFC12733
CACCCATGCGACAGCTCCGAGCAAACACGCCAATGCTGGCCATGGCATTCACCGGATACAAGATGTGAAATGACATCACGCTGCACCGCATGCGAGGGCCTGCCATCACCTGCAACCGCAACACCATGCACAATAGCCAGCACATCCAGATCCTCCACATCGCCAGAAAACAAGGGGGATCGATTCACCATGAGGAATAGAGCGATAACTGGCTGCCATGGCCATGCCGGGGCAGCCACAGCAGCATGTCCATGCCCCTCCTCCGCCATGGTGCATATATGTATATATGTCGAAGCAAGGAGAAGAGCCCTGCACACACAGACACTGCCAGAAACTGGGCAGGGCAGATCAAGCGCACATCATGCCAGGCATGGAAGAGCATGCAATAATGGCAACAGGATGGCAGGACCGAAAAACACCCGTGGGACGGGAAAGCTGCAAAAACGACCCTGCAGTCTTTTCAGCAGGGTCGGAGGAGGACGGGACGGAAGGAACACAGCCCCTCGGGGAAGGTCGGGTACAGATTTATGGATTTCATAGGACTTTTGGAAAACGGACCTCCAATACAAGGAACCCAGCTACGGATTACATCCGTAGCGGGCATCAGGCCTGCGCCTCTCGCTTCCGGTCGTACGGCGCTTCTCTCCCTCCGCACCATACGCTCCCCGCTCGTCCAGCATGGCGCCCCGCCTGTGCGCATCGCTCTATCCAACCTAACTGGGAATAGCCATTTACGATACCGACAGTACGGTCATGTGGTGATAACGGCCCGGACGGCGCACGCGAATTGATGCGAGATACTGCAGACAGCGTGCTGGCCAAGAAGGTTAAAGATGGCACGGCCGGGGAAGCAGCCACTGCTGGACGTCCCTCCTGCTTCGCCTGACTGCTCTCGGGTTCGCACGACCAAGGTGTACAGCACCTTCCCCTCTTGCTCCAACTTCTCCGTTCCTGGGCCTTCTTCCTCGCTTGCCTCCTCGTCTCGATCGTCAACCGCGACTGTCACCGGCACGATGTCGCACCAGTTCCCGCCCGAGAACCCGCACCCGCCCGTCGATGAGCTCATGGACGATACCAAGGAGGGCTCAGAGCAAACCGCTGCAGTGGTCATCGCTCGTCCGGTTGACCAGCAGGACAGGCGTGCGCTCGTGTCCCTCGACAACGAGGGACCGATCGTGACGCGAAAGGAGCTGTGGGCGTACTACCGTGCGTACCCTTCAGCTGAGAGATAGGAGCACAGTTGACGTCGCGTCAGTCTATTACAACGGCGACAACGGCGTCGGCCCGCTCGGATACAGCATGACGCTCTTCCAAGGACTGGCTCAGGCCGCGGGCTATGACCCCGTAGCCGGCCCCGGCTCGTCGTGCAGTGCGCCAGACGCGTCCGGCCAATGCGTCCTCCCCTGGGCGGGCGGGAGCAAGGCGGTCAACAGCATCGTCCTCATCGCCAACGGGCTCAGCTTCATGTTCATGACGCTGATCTTTACGACGATTGGCAGCGCGGCGGACTATGGGACGTTTGGGAGATGGCTGCTGCTCGTGTTGACTGTCATATGCTGGGCAGCACAATTTGGGAGCATGGGCCTGCTCGGTGAGTCGGAGCATAGTACGCATACACGTATCATTGGCTGATGTCATATCGCAGGACCTGCCCAATGGCAAGCCTCCATGGCGCTCTATATGCTTGGCTTCATCTCCTGTATGCTGCTTCCCCTCCCCATACCGTCATTTCCTCACCATGCTGCTACAGACGGCGCCACCCTCGTATTCTACGCCGCACTCTTCCCGCGCCTAGCGCGCAATACGCCCCACTCGCGCGACCTACGCGAGCGGTACGAGCGTGGGGAGATCGACGCCGCCGAGTACGAGCGCGAGGAGTCCCTCGAGAAGAACAGGATCAGCAACATCAGCACGATGCACTCCAATTGGGGCTACCTGTTTACCCTCTTGATTAACTTGTCGGTATTGTTACCCCTGCAGAATGATCCGAAGGTCGACAAGTGCGTGTCTATTCTCACATGACTATCGTGGCTCTGACGCCTGTCCGCAGCTATACCATCGTGCTGTAGGTCTGGTCAACGAAGCAGTGGATCTCGCTGACACACACTCAGAACAAACGCATATTGGGTTGTTCTTGGCATCTGGTGGTGTACGTGTTTAGTCTGCGAGAGAATGAGTGGTGCCTGATCTACATTCAGTCATTTACCAGCAGCCCCGCCCAGGACCGGCGCTACCAAAGGGCGAGTCGTATCTCACCATCGGTTGGAAACAGGTGCTACACATTCGCTTAGTATGAGCCTGGTGACTGAAAACAAGTAGATCTGGCAAGCTTGCAAGCAGTACCGCAAGCTGCCGTACACGTTCTTGTACCTATTCTCATTCTTTCTCCTCGCTGATGTTCGTCGTTTGGCACCCGTGTCGCCGTATTGAACTCACGGAGTACGACACAGGGCTTGAACACGACCGGGACACTGGTGTCGATCTGTCAGAACGACCTGTACCAGTTCTCGTTTCTGCAGAACACATACCTCGGCCTGTCTCAGGCGATCACGTCTATCATCAGCACAGGTGGATTCTGGTATATCCAGAGGTACTGGAAGGTTGGCCTTTCGCACTGCCGAGTGATCCAGTGCTCACATACGCGCAGATCAAGACAAAGCCGATGTTCGTCGTCACCAACGTGTTTACGATATTCATACCACTTTGGGGCATGATCGGGTTGTGGACGAACCGCTTCGGCTTCCATAACTCATGGGAGTTCTGGGCATACAATGTCGTGTTTGGGCTGTTCCAGGCGCCCTACTACGCCTTCTCGCAGACGATGATGGCTGAGTTGACTCCGCCTGGGTTCGACAACATGTACTTTGGGCTGTTCGGCCTGTCGAACCGCGCGAGTAGTATGATCGGGCCCAACGTCATACAGGCGATCATCAACAACACCGGCAACAACTGGGACGGTTTCCCCTTCCTGTTCGCGCTCTGCACTGCAGCGAGTTTGGTCATCTGGTTCGGAGTTGACGTGGAGACGGGCAGGAAGCAGGCCGTCGAGTTTGCCAGGGAGCAGAGAAGCGCAGTGCAGGCAGCCCCGGATCCTACGGACATGGACAAGAAAGATCGTGTCGCGTAGGACTCGATTAGCGTTTGAATGTATTGCATTACACGAGTGGGGAGACCATGAATTAATGACGCAACGTATTGTCTGAAGATAACATGGGAGCGCAGGCGTCTGACGGGTACGGGAGCCTGGGTCAAAAGTCAGGACATGCAATAGAGCGTACAGCAGAGAAAGCGCACCAAACGGCCTATTGACCAAGCGGGAACAGTCCCAATGCTCAGTCCATTGCCTTCCAGTCATGGTTCCAACCTTGTCTGCTCGGCGTGTCGGTCGGTATCCGTAGTTCCCGGGGAAACAAGCCCTCGTTTTTCGCCTCAATCGCTCTCCGGGCATTGACGCCCTTGACGTCCTTCATAGCCTCCCTCTCAGCATAACTGAGCTTCCGGAGACTCGGCTTGTACGTCGCGATCCGGTACAGCTTCTCGTCGACCTTCTTGAGTTCGTCTAGCGCTTGCTTCATGCACTCGAATTTGCGACGCATGTCCTCCTCGCGTGCCTCGCGCACCTGACGTCGGTGCAGCATCCACGCTCGTGTGATCGTCTCGTGCGCTTCGGCGCTGGGAATAACGGCGTTGAGTACCGTATAGACGTCTGATCGGTGTACGCCGGTCGGAGAAGGACCTCGTCGCCCGCCCTCTGTCGTCGGCGGGTACAGAGCGCGCTTCATGATTTCGACACGCTGGTCGCCGGGCTCGCGTCCTCGCTGTTTCGGAGAGGCATATGATCTGGAAAGCAACGGTACCGTCGGGAGACGCTGTGGTCGAACTCGTAGATAAGCGTTGAACATGGTGGTGCCGTGAATGAGCGCTAGGCTGAGCGACCGGCGACGACGTTCGAAATTTGGAAGTGGCTGTGCTGACAGGACCAGGATAAACATCGGGAAACGATTCGCCCTCTAAGATCTCGTCTTACACAACCATCTCTCTGCAACAGCTCTTTCACAACATACAAATATGCAAAATTTTGAAAGATTTACTGAACAGTCATAGGAGAGCATCGACATTGCGACAATTCATCAGCTGGAGTTCCAGCTCTCGACAACACGACCTCATCCCACCTTTCATACTTCCTGCCCGAGACCGATCGCCAATCATTCAACAATGGATATCCCACAGCTGCGCTTCACAACATCATTATGGGAGATTTCCTCATTCCCTTCCCTGGATGCGTTTCCCGGCCGATCTTCGTCTGGCACAACTTGTTAGATTCCTCGACATTCTCGCCTCCCCTCTCTGCTGCACTTTCTGGTCGATCCCGATGCCACAATCCATTAAATCTGATGTGCCCTACGCTTTCTTTCTGCCCTTAAGCCGGTAACCATAAATGGACACGGTTGCACTTCCTGGGCTCTCCTGTTCACCACTGATCACATCCATGTTCACTTCTTCTCTGTTGGTTGCCCTCTTCCTCCGTCTATTCACCTCACTCTGGTGGCTTATTTGGTCTTTCAACCCCTCAAGAACCCTCTCTAGACCTGGCTAACCTACACATGCATGCGTGCATGCTCTACCCCATTCCCGTCCAAGCTAGATGAGTACGTGACTGGTTCTCAGCGCCGCGTCTCAGAGCTATTCTAGGACAACCGGCTTGGATGCTCTGTTTGGGGGCATCTGAGACCCTCTAACTCAGTCGAATGAAGGGAAACCACGGTGCATGTAACATGAATTGTACTACAGTACAATCACATATAGATAGAGGGACGATTGAAGAGGATTTATGTGAACTTTGACAGCATCTATTTGGCCGAAAGCTCCCGGACGCTCTTGATGGTGTCCACCACAGATTCTGCGAGGGAGACGTACTTCAGCCCGAGAATCTTGTTGGCCTTGCTGGGGTCGGGTCCGGCGCCCCATACGCGTTCAACACCAGGCACACCGCGAGGGATGCCTTCGATCTTGGGCTCAGCGCTCGCGGCTATGTCGAGGAGGTCCTGCCAGCGGAAGTAACCCCCGGGAGGAAGGATGATCAGGCGCTCCTCAGAAGCCTCGGGCACCTGGATGGCACGCAGATGCGCTTTGGCGACGTCGCGCACGTCGATCCAAGCGCCACCGTCACCGCCCAGGTCCTTGGCAGACCTGTCCTGCAGCAACTGGCTGTATAGCCAGCTCTGAGGCTTGCCGTTGGTCTGCACCGGAGAGTTAATCATAGCGGCGCGAGTGAGCTGTAATGTTGCATACCTCGCTGATAATAGGACCGAAGACGTAAGGCGGAAGGAGGGTGACCAAATCCCACTTGATCTCTCTCTTGTGCGTGCCGTAGAAGAGCCAAGCCTCCTTCTCGGCTTGGGTCTTAGCGGCGAAATAGACGAGGTAGCCCGGTGCCTTCTCCTTGTTGTTGGTGGCCTCGTTGATGGCGTAATCGTTCCAGTCCTTGTCGGTGTAAGTGTACGTCGGCCCGCGCGGCTGCAGGAGGGAGACGACCGAGGAGGTCACCACAACGCGCTTGACAGCGCTGCCGTGCTCCAGAATGCTCTGGAGGATGGACTTGGTGGACTCCACGGCGGGCACGACGACCTCTGAAGCCGATGGGGTCAGTATTGCATATTCACCGAAAGTGCTAAAGTCTCACCATCGTACGTCCCATCCCAGCGCACGGGGGCCGCAGTGTGGAGAACAGCGTCGACGCCGACGACAGCCTTATCGAAGGCTCCCTTTGCACCGATGTCGGAAACCTCGACGAGCTCCAGCTTGTTGCCGTACTTCGCAAACTTGCGCTTCAGGAAATCGCCCTTGGAAGCAGAGCGGATCGTGCCGCGGACAGCGTAGCCCTGTTCGAGCAGACCCTGCAGGATCCAAGTGGCAATGAAGCCGTTGGCACCGGTGAGGAGCACTTTGGCGGGGGCGGCGATGAAGGACATTTCGGATTTCTTAGGGAGGTGATCTGGAGCGGCTCGGGTTGTTGGGTTGGGTTGTTGTGGTGGAGATTCGGGCTTTTCGGCTTCTGGTGTTGGTTGGAGACAGAACAGACGAGCTAACCAGCCCATGTTTTATAGACGAAGAGCAGCCTAACTTCAGAACCCAGTTTTATAGACCAATCCCAGCCAAATGCAGAACACATTGACGTGTAGCAAGAACAGCAAGACAGCAAGCAGATGAATAAGCCATTATTGGAACGCGTGTTCAAGTTGTCGGGACAGCGTCTGGACTCTGGAAGGTACCAAAACGCCGAAGGAGCTTTCCACGAGCGCCCCCGAGCACTCCCACGGCTGTCGGCGGTATGCAACTTGCCATATTAGGCAGTCTTGGCAGTGGCAGCGTTGACAGGCTCTAGGCTTGGTAAGACTTGGGCAGGCTTTTCGTGGCACGAGACACGTGAAGGGGAGAGCCGCAGTCAGTCCCTTGCGACCCTTTCGTTGCTGACCAAGGTAAACTTAGCGCCACAGCCGCTGACAAAGCCAAACCGTGCGCTACGTGGCAAGGGCGTCATGCGGCGTTAACGCGTTCCGATTTCCCAACCCCACAGCTCGTGTTCGCGCAATTGAACGCAATCAAGATTTTGCTGACAAATTTGATTCGTGCTCTGCATGGAAGGGCTGTCCGTGGGTGACGCGTTCAGACCATAGCGAGCAGAACCCATTAAAATTGCAGGCGCCGGGTGGTGCTTCCGGTACACCTACACGATCAACACTTCGCTGACAAAGTTCAGCGGTGCTCTGACGCTGACAAAGTAGACTTGTACCCCGCGCTCTACGTACTATATCGCGAAGTGCTCCGCGGGGTTTGACACGTTCTCGCCATGGCGCCCATGATCGATAACCCACGGTGATACTACTATCTATGCGTCTATAGCAAGATGCTGGATAGATTTGTCGGACTTAGCGCAGCAAGCCTCTTCTCTCCCAAGGTTTGGCGGCGGCGGGGAAAAACAGCCGCGCGTCCCTGACTCGGTTGCTCCTTCAATCAAGTGAACCACTTCGATTCTCTGCTATTCAAGCAATCTCGCATCTTCCAAAGCTCCCCAGCTCTCAAACAGATTACCAATCGCCTCCTGGATCCCATCCAACCAATCAACCCTATCAACAATGAATAAGTCGCAGATTTACCTCTCCGAGTGTCTGGATACCGCGCAGAAGAGCAGCATGGCATACATGCTCGGCGCGATTATCGTCAAGGGCGGCAAAGTACTCTCTCACGGGCACAACCATAGGCGCACCCACTACGACGGCTCCCCCGGGAACGAGACGCACCAGACGGCCATGTCCATGCACGCCGAAATGCATGCGATCTATAGCGCGACTGGCTTCAGTCCGGCGTTCAAAACCCAGCGCACCGCGTTGGTCGCCGCTAACGAGTCGCGCTTTGAACTTGGCGCCCTGTCCGCCAGTGCGGCGGATGGAGGACAAGGAGAACACGAATATGCAGCATGGGACGAAGAACCACTACAAGGCGCACAACGACTACAACGGCAAACATCCGCCGTCTTATTATCATCACGGCCATTATCACCCTCATCACGTGTACGACGAGTATCGGTACCAACACCACCACGAACATCACATACAACACGAGCAGCAACAACAAGATCACCGGCAGCGGCAGCGGCAGCAGCAGCAGCGCGAGCAGGGGACATTCGTCGTTCTGCGTTCGATGACCGTGCAGAGCAGGGACTTAAAGGCGCCAAAGACAACGGCAAACCGGTCAAACGAGCGGCGTAGGCATGAAGAGCGGAGTGTGAGTGATCTGGGGAAGAAGAGGAAGCGTGGAATCGCCATTACGGTGCAGCAGGCCGACTGTTGCGACATCCCCCGGCCGAATTGGAATTCGCGCCGACGCGATCCCCGTATCAACGGCGCGGACATCTATGTGGCTCGCGTTACTCGCACGGGCATCATTGGCCCTGCCAGCCCGTGCTGGAGGTGCATCGAGTGGTGCAGGTGGGCTGGGATCAAGAGGATCTTTCATTGGGATCCTGCGAATAGGTGCTGGGAGGCAGTCAAGGTGAACGACGTAGACAGGGTGTACTGCACGAATTCGGACCTGAAGATGGTGGGAGGGAACATGTGGTAAGAGTGTAGGACAGAGTACATTCAAGAGCAGTACATGGTATCAAGTACAGTGATCGTATATGTGAAACGGATATCGTTTACAAAGAGGTTTCCTGGGGCTTATTGTCAATACCATTTACCTTCATCCCGTCCCTGACCTGCTTCTCATACTCGTCCACATTGATGACAATGCCGTCCCTGCGGCTCTTCTCCGCCGCGAACACCGTCAGGTGACTCTTCAGAATCTCGTCAATCGTCGTTCCCAGAATCGCTTGGTTCTTCTCCTTAACCGCCTGGACAAAACTGCCCATCAGCCCCCAGTCGCCGCCACCATGCCCACTCTGATCCTCAGGCTCTGGACGGGATCGAGACGTCCTCCCAGTTCGGAAATCGGTGACGGTGAACGAATCCATGTCCCCAATGAGCTCTCCGTGTGTGAAGTGAATACGGGTCCAGCGTTGGCAGATCGCCTCCGTGAAAGCGACCATTGTGAAGCTGCAGGTCGAGCCGTCGCTGTACTCGAGATTGACAACCTGGTGAGGGGTCAATATGTGTGGAATATATAGGACATGGAACCAACCTGATGATCGACCACGTCGTTGTCGCTCTCGTACACACAGGTACCATAAGCACCTTGCATGGCTTCAGTGATGCTCTCAATGTCGGGCACACCATCCGTAATGGTGGCAGCTGGCCATCCGACATTGCCCTGGCTGACAGGGTCGACATAGACTACGTGCAACGATCAGTTATGAGACACTATCAATTCAGGAAATCACTAACTCTTCTTTGCGCTGTAAGCGCAGTTGCGCTCATCGGAGCACTCCATGCACTTGGTAGCATCGCCAGCGGCTTTGGGCTTCGACTCCTTTCGGAAGTGTGTCAGAGAACCGAACGATGATACGCGCTTTGGTGTCTCAGGGTGTAAGTAATGACAGAGGATATCGATGTCGCTACAGAGCAGATCAGCATTCTCTCCAAAGACATTGAGAGCTCGCTCACTGGCAGCTCTTGGTCAAGAGGGAGAACGAACTGGTCTTTTTGTTCCCCCAGTTGCCGCGAACGAATGAATGGGCGAAGTGGAAGTAGCCAACCTGGATGATGACCATTCAGTGAGTGCTGATTGGCCGAAATGACATGAACTTACGGGTTCGACGTGCACGATGTTAACGGGCTTTCCCAGCTGCCCTGAACGAATGATCTCGATGACGGCCTTGTTGTAAGGTGAATAGCGCAGGACTGCACACGACGCTAAGTAGGCTTCCGCCTCAGGTTTGAAGCACGCGCACCATGGCCAACGCCAAAGATGACGCCCGTCTTCTTTGCGACGTCTGCGATTCTAATACACTCCTCGGGCGTGGTAGCCAGAGGTTTCTCGCAGAGGATATGATAGCCATGCTCGGCGAACGCCTCGACTACTTCGACATGCATCTGGTCCTGTACGGAAACAACCAGAGCATCGGCAAGAGGTTTGCCCGTTTCAGCGATGGAGCGAGCCGAGGCTGCATGTAGGTCTTGCCATGATGTGAAGACAGCATTCTCTGGGAGAGCATGTTGCTTGATCGCATATTCTCGGGTGCGTGGACGTGGTTCGGCAACGGCGACAATCTTGCACATCTGAGGGTAAGCGACGGCGTAGCGGCCATATGCCTAACATGCGTTAGTTGATGAATGGCATGGGTCATCATAGGTGAGAATTGCTCTCACCTTGCCCCGCTGCCCAGCCCCGATGATCACTACAGTTATAGGCTCTGACATGGCGGTTGACTGCTCAGTTGTGCTGGATTCCGCTGCCTTGGTCTTCGGGTTCGTTAAGGGACCACGCCGTGCGGGGTCGGTACCCGAAATAGCACCGATTCCCCGCACCTTTTCGTATGCTGGCAGCGAGCTCTTCCCGGAAAGAAACTGCAGTTTCTTAAGCATGGTTAGGCTTCCACAATGAGACGGAACATGACAAGATCGTGAAAGGATAATAGAAATACACACCCGGAGGTGAACGGAGTACAGGGTGACCGTTTGGAATGCCGGCGCCTGCTTTGAACGGGAGCCGCGCACGTGAAACGGCGTGCGCCTCTTGCGCGTCGGAGCGAAGCCGTCCCGCGCTGGAGCAACATTGTCCGCATACGCTTCTCCTCTTGTCATCATATACCCTCAACAGCCTGCAGGAAGTCGCGCGTCATGCAGACGGCCCCCTCAATGTCCGACACGGCTTCTCTGGCCGCAGCGTCCAACTATTCGCGGTCTCAGCGGACCACAGACGACCACGACACTATGTCGCTTACGACCTCGAACCCGTTCGAGGAGGAGCAAGACTATTCCTCCTACCAGATCGTCTCACGGCTCATGAGCAAAGTCAAGGAAGCCTTTGTACCCTCCCTCGGCTCTGGAAGCCCTGCAATGCCTTCATCACCAGCCCAACAATCCGTGCCATCTGGGAGCTCAACCATGACTAATCTGGCTGATCCTCGACTTCACGTCCGATCCCCATCAGCGCGACCCGCTGCTCTCACCTCAATGCAGCCACCGCCGAATCCACCTCGAGTTACCAGCCCGCCATTGTCTAACCCCTCTCGAGCCAAGTCACCTACGCCAAGTACGCGAGCTTCGTTCCCCATCATGCAGTCGAATCCACTGCCACCACTCGTGTCCCTTACACCGGTTACATCTTCCGTCGAGACAACGAACGTGTCAGCAACGACCGTACCTGGACGCATACTCACGCATGGACACCCGCATCCACGCCCAATTGGTTCGCCACCATCAACAACGTCCCTCTACCCTATCGAAGCGACTATGCACTCCATCCCCGGGTTCCCACTAGCCGACGATGCAAGGACTGTGGCGAGCGTAGCAACAAACGGAGCTGGCCTGAGGAGGACGGAGAGCGTGAGCAAGGTTATTCGGAGGATTCGAGGAGAGGGCTTGAGCAAGACATACTGGATGGAGGACGAGCATTGCAAAGAGTGTTATGACTGCAAGAGCGTGTTCACCACTTGGAGGAGAAAGCATCATTGTCGTATATGCGGTACGCCTACTGCCCATCATACCGTCATTTTATGTACTGATTACTCTGCAGGTCAAATCTTCTGTTCTCGTTGTGCATCAAACCTGATCAAAGCGTCACGGTTCAACGCCGACGGCACCGTCCGTGTTTGCAATCTCTGCATGCGGATGCTCGAGGAAGAGAACGCGAATTCAGACGACGATGACCGGCGGTCCATCTCGTCCATCACCCCATCTTTGCCGACGTATCATAACCACTCCGTCCTGGACGTGACGTACCTCGCCACCATTGCCGAACGCTCTGGCAGAGATCGCAGATTATCCGATGTTCAACCGATCACACCACCGGAAGGCGCTGAGCCTCCAGTGCACGAGATCGGGTTGATCGGCCGTATGGACGGCGATGGATACTATGCTGGCTGGGAAGGTTGGGAGCGGGAAGGGGAAGGGGACCCGGTCGCCCCGCCATTTCGACGCGGATTTGACGATGCCGATGAAGACAAAGATCCGGACATGGAGAGGTACATGTCCACATCCGTCATCTCCCCTTTGCCCCGCCGCCCCACGCAACCGGATGGCTCGCACGTACCGACCTCGGCGGACGCCTCGACCCCACCACCTTCCGGAGGATCTCTTGCAATCCCAATACCGGACGGGTCGAGTCCACATGCTACGACCGGCAAGTCAAGCGTAACATTCCCAACGTCAAGTGTGACATTTCCCACGATCGGAAGCGCAGAAGGCATCTCCTTTCCTGGCAGTCCGCCATGGGGCGGGCCCGACAGCCCCCGAATG
The DNA here is from genome assembly GCA_001630345.1 of Calocera viscosa TUFC12733. Lineage (NCBI taxonomy): Eukaryota > Fungi > Basidiomycota > Dacrymycetes > Dacrymycetales > Dacrymycetaceae > Calocera > Calocera viscosa. The sequence goes on from KV417371.1 coordinate 11,898, forward strand.
GGCAGCATGGGCCGAATGATGACATTGTCTACCGCCTCTCTCGTGGATACCGATCTCATGAATTGGCCTCGAAGCGGGATGCGAAGTCGGGTGCAGAGCAGACTTCAAGATATCGAAGCCGGCTGGCGAACTCGAAGGGAATCCAGCGCGTATGCTGCGGAGCTAAATGCTGTGTCCATGCAGCATCTGCGCACTCTACTACGCCAGGAGCTGAAGCATGCAGGCATTCAGGATGTGGGAGAGTGGGAGACAACGCTGGTCAACCTTGGACTGAAACTGTCGATAACGTCTTTTGGCAACCCCCGAGCTGGCGACTCCATCGATGCACGTGACTGGGTGAAGATCAAACGCATACCGGGTGGTACACCAAGAGACTCCGAATGCATCGATGGCGTTATGATCACAAAGAATGTCGCCCACAAGAACATGGCCAGATCGATGAAAGCACCTCGTGTCATGCTCGTCACGTTCCCCTTCGAGTATCAGCGCGTAGAGGGACAATTCACACCCCTCGAACCCCTGCTCGCACAGGAACGAGAGTATCTGGCAAATATGGTGAGCCGCGTTGCGGCGCTACGTCCACATATTGTGCTGGTGGAACGTTCTGTTTCACGCATTGCTCTCGAGCTATTGCTGGCTCGCAATATCGCTGTAGGAAGAACGGTCAAGCCATCAGCAATATCTGCCGTAGCTCGTGCAACGCAGGCTGACATAATCTCCTCAATCGATCGTCTAGCGCTGGAGCCGCATCTGGGGCATGCTGGACGCTTCCGCGTGCAGACTTTTGAGCACGAGCTCATCCCTGGTCGACGGAAATCCTACATGCGATTTGAAGGCTGTCATCGCGAGTACGGCGTCACTCTAGCCCTGCGTGGTGGCGATATCGACACTTTAACCAAAATCAAGGCGATCGCTAAATTCATGGTCTTCACAGTCCGTAACCTGAAGATGGAGACATTCCTCTGGAGAGACTTGCTTCTCAGCATGCCTCAGCTGTCCCCAGAGGCGTCACTGCTTCCCGTTGCCCTCCACAGTCACCCAGAAAGTGATGGTGGCACGACACCACAGCCTGACCGGCCTGACTCAGCGGATCAAAACGATACTTCTCCCGACCCACTTGAAGCGCTGTCCTTCAGAATCAGGGAAGTCGCCGATCAGTATCGCACGACTTTCCTTTCCGTGTCAGCAACCCTCCGCTTCCCCGCCCCATACCCTGTACGACACATGTTGGAGCTCGATGAAAAACTCCAAGCGTTGAAGCGCGAATGGGAGCGGGACGAAGCCAAGCAAATTCTTGTCAGCGAGCGCAAAGATCTCATTCAACGCATTGGAAGTACCGCCACTTCTCCGAACGAGGGGTCCATTGATCTACCCAAGACACCGACGCCCGGTGATGCAGCTACACTCAAGAACATCGACGAGCAACTAGGATACTTTGACCAGCTGCCACCTGCTTTGTCAGCCGTAACGACATCCAGTTCCCTATCAGAGAAGACCGTGCCTTTCATGAAGGCTGCTGCGGCAGACCAGCCTGTTCACATCAAGCAACCATCTGAGATTGCCCTACAGAGCTCACTTGAGGGAGCACGCTTTGATATGGAGGAGTATCGAAAAATGTGGTCCTGGTATGTCCAACGCAACGCCGACGACTTCCGCATCGAGCAGTATCAGAAGATCACCCTCCTGAAGTCGCTTGTACCCGTCACCAACATGGATCTATGCAAATCCTGTGGTCCTCCGAAGCTGGAAAACTTCCATTTCTATGGCAAGGACGATTTGACCTTGGGACAGTACATCGAACGGGCTGTCAACTCGATAAGTGATCACTGTCCTGAGAAGACTTGCGACAAGCCTATGAAAAACCACAGCACCGTCTACATTCACAACGATAGCCGCGTCGTCATCACCGTTGAACAGATGAAGGATCGTGAGATGTGGAAAGGCCCTGCTGCTGCTATCTTGGAGCATCCCGACCGGATGATTACTTGGAGCGTCTGTCAAACGTGTGGTCTTTCGACACCGGTTATTCCCCTCACCGATGAGTCTTGGCGATACTCCTTCGCCAAATACTTGGAGCTGTTCTTCTATCCTGCCGACGTCGTTCCTCTTTCAGGGATCGCATGCTTCCATAACGTGTACAAGTATCATGTTCGTTACTTCTGGTGGCGTCATGTTGCGGTGCGCTGTCAGGTGATGCCTGTCACGTTGAGCGAAGCAGTATTCCCCCCACTGCATACGCACATCCGGCCAGAAACATTGGTGGAACTGAAAAATGCGGATTACGAAAGTATCCTTCACAGGCAGTCAGCTTTCTGGGACTCAGTCGTGCGACGCATTCACACCATCAGCACGAGTGAATTGCAGTGTCAAGGACAGGAAAAGCTCGAGAAGATGGCCAAGCTTGCCAGCCTGACGCCAGAGCTGCTCGTTCGAGTCGAAGCGGACCGCCACGAAGTCCTGGCACTGACACGCAAGGTTTACGACCAATCAGCTATGACGGATACACTCGCTTTCAGTGAAGTGCGCATGGCACTACAAGCTAAAGTGCTGCAGTGGGATCAGAAGTTCGCAGAGTATGAGCGCATTTTCATAGCCACGGAACGCGACATCATAAGGCGTGCAACTGCGTCCCAGCTTCGCAGGCTGTTCGCAAACCAGGAGCTTACGACGGATCGACTCCATCATTCTTCGGTCGCCGAGGTCGATGAGAAGGCGTCAATCATGTCTTCCGAGTTGGTCTCTCCAGTACCTTCTGATGTTACCGAGCCTTTGCCATCTGATGCCTCAGAATCAGAGACGACATCTATAACCTCCGCAGATCCATTGCCAACCGCCTCTGACGGCGATTTGTCTTCATCTTCCCGTAACTCCAAAGATCTGCCCACGCCTAGTGATGGGCAGACATCGTTCAACTCGACGGAGAGCACACCAACTGCTCAGATAATGGAGATTTCTCAAAGCGAGCAACAATGTTCTCCACCGACCACAGAAGAGCAACGTGACCATGACAGCGACTCTACCATAGAGGCACCAACGAATACAGTACGACACGGTAATAGCGGCCGTATCTTTCCTCCGGAGAGTAGTGCAGAGGGATCAGGCGCAGCCAAAGATTCCTCTCCATTTGTCTCTCGACTACCACGCCGGGCTAAAATGAACCTCGCAGTTGCCGACCTCGTGAAAAGATTCCAAGAGTCGGAGGCAATCGTTCCGACAGAATCTGCACCTCCATCTGCATTCTCATTCGTCAAGCCTAGTGAGGATGGCGATACCTCAGATGCTTTGAGAGGCAGGACAGCCGATCTCAGAAACAAGCTACGTCGAAAACATCGTGGGAAGACAAGCAAGCCCAAGAAGCGGGACAGCGGGTTCAATTCAGACTTCGAGCGGAGCTATGCTGCCAACGTGGGCCCAAGGTATCTCGATACTGGGGCAGGCTCAAGAATACCCGGCCCCTCCCGACCTGTATATCTTAGACAATCGAGCAGCACTTTCAAGGCAAGCTCCAATGCTGGGACTCTCGCTTTGGTCAATCGTCCTCCACCGGGCAAAGGGAAAATGCCTCTCCGTCCGCATGAGCGGTCCCTATCAAACAAACCATCGATGTCTTCTCTGAACGCCTTCCGTGCAGGTGCACGGCGTGTCACAGGTCCTATTTCCAGCAAGGTCTCTACTCTGACGAAGCAATATGAGCGTTTGGCTAAGGACGCCGACAAAGCTGCCAGGCGAGTCAGTCACCTTCGATATCGCCGTGCCCGGCCATTAGCAACTACACAAGCCAAGATTCAAGTCTTTGACAATGTCAAAGATGCTATCCGAGACGAATCTGACAGCGAAAGCTCCGAGTCGGAAGCCGATGATGAAGATGATGGAGACGAGGAAGCTGCGTCGGTTCTTCCTGAAGCTGACCATGTGCCTGTCCCTGTGATACAGGCACAGGCTGCATCTCCCGACAGGACAGTGGCAATTTCTCCTTCTGTTGCGCCCGAAATAGAAGCTCCACTTCCTTGTCCCTCTCCTATCACCATCGATCTACCGGTGCCATTCATCCCCCTCTCACCAGCACCTTCGGAAGCATCCTCTCCAACGCTATCTGCTGTAGTTGCTCCAATTTTACAGTCCAACTCCAGCCAAATTTCCGAGGCGGATCTTGTCTCCAGTGCGGAGAAGCATCCTTCATTGCTCAAATCTATTGCAGCAATGGGACTGTGGCCTGGATCACGTCCTGGCGACTGGGCACCTTTGGACTATCCGTCGTACGTGTCTGTATGCCCTTCACCTTACTATGCTCACACTGCACAGCTCTGCCCTTGACCACATCTTTGCTGATTCGCCAATTATCATCCGTGAAGATGAGCCAACCTCCATCATCTCCTTTGCTCTGAGGTGAGTAGTGCCCTTCTATGTTTCAATCTTTGATCACTGAGTCTGAATTGTATTCGCAGTACCAAGGATTACCAAGAGCAGGTCAAGCTGGCCCACAAGGCGAAGATTCCTGCCACCTTTGAGGCATACATGCCGGACGAAGCTCATCACATGCCCGATCATGATACATCGTGGGGAATGATCAATCCCGAAGACTTGATTCCGAACGTGGAGGATGTGCTGAAGCAACAGACAGCCATTCATAGTAATCAGAGTATGCATATTTCTCTCACCGCAAGACTCAAAGTCTGATACTTTGAGCAGTTTTCGAAAGCGGTGGTACTACCATGTTCTGCCGGGTCTTCTTCGCAGAACAGTTCGACGTCTTACGAAGAACCTGCGGTTGCGAAGCTAGCTATATCGAATCTCTCTCGCGCTGCTTGAAGTGGGATGCGACCGGTGGCAAGTCAGGGTCAGCGTTCCTGAAGACTCGTGACGATCGCTTCATTGCAAAAGAACTATCTCGACCTGAACTGGCTGCTATGACGAAGTTTGCACCAAAGTACTTCGAATATATGTCCAACGCTTTCTCCATGAAGGTATCTGAATTTTCTTTTCCTTAGTGGATTGCAACGAACTAACTGACTCCTTCCAGAAGCCGTCTGTGCTTGCCAAGGTGCTCGGCTTCTACAAGATTGGCTACAAGAATCCGAATACAGGCAGGGCCATGCGCCTGAATTTGCTTGTTATGGAGAATGTGTTCTATGAGCGTCGCTTCTCTAAGATCTACGATTTGAAGGGATCGATGCGAAATCGAATGATCCATTCCACTGGCAAGGTCAACGAAGTGCTGCTGGATGAGAATCTGATGCAGAGTGCACATCTCACACCATGGTACATACGCGAACACACCAAGTGCATGCTGCGATCCGCGCTCTGGAATGATACGACATTCCTCTGCGACCTCAATGTAATGGATTACTCATTGCTTGTGGGCGTGGATAGCGAGCGGAACGAGTTGGTAGTTGGCATCGTCGGTATGTAGTGTTATCATCCTTCCCGTTCGCCAACTAAGGATTTGCGCAGATTATATCCGGACTTACACCTGGGACAAGAAGCTGGAAAGCTGGGTCAAGGAATCCGCTTTCCTTGGAGGTGCCAAAGGCGAGCCGACCATTGTTACGCCGCGTCAATACAAAACCAGGTTCCTGTCTGCCATGGAGCGTTACCTTATGATGGTGAGCCTCGTGTTTGCGCAGTACGTTCGAGACATTCTGACGGGTTTCAGGTCCCCGATCGATGGATGAAGAGACCGGACCATCCGAATCCAAACAGCGAGGATGTGGATGTGAGAGATGCGTCGTGAAGCTCCGTGCAGCTTAACGACCCAGTTCGCATGACTCACACAGTTTGTCTTCCCTGATGCGTGTTCCTTAGCCCTCTTATGATTACCCTACTGTATCAACGTTCCATCTTCACATTCCTGTAGATCACCATCAATACCTCGCCACATATGACCATTTGATATTTCTCCTGTGATGTGCATTAATGAGGAAGACTGCGAATAGAATACAATGATGATGACAGATGAACGTGACAAGCACTCTCAAATCACAACTTCATGGCGACAGCAGCGATTGAGACGGCTGGGCCATTCTTCAGCTGGTGCTTGCGCTCAGTCGAGAACGCAGTCTTTGTTGCCTTTTTATCCGCTCTACGCTCTTGCCTCTCCTGCTTCACAGCCGCCTTCCGGGCCTTCTTCTCCTCAGCCGACTCGTCCTTCGAGCGCGCAATCGGGACTTTTGGTGCCAGCTTCTGCCTCTTTTCAGGCGAGGGCTGTTCTTCCCTCGGTGGACGCCTTGACCGCTTGGATTCCGCACCCTCCTCCTCGACAGTTGGAAGACCCGTGCGGTTGTCGAGCCTGATACGCTTCACGCCGCGGCCGACATCCTCCCGAGCAGAGATCACCCGCGGATGGTTCTCCAAGTTGGAATACGTCGCTGCATAGCGGGTCAGCATTGAAACGGCTCGGAGGAAGGGGCACTCACAGAGGATGCTCTCTACGTCCCAAGTGTCTTTAATCTCGTCCACATCCACCGGCATGAGGATGTCCTCGTCATCGTTCTCCCTCACCCTCGCAGTGGGGATCCCATTCAGCCTCAGATCCTCTCCCATCGCCCTCCGGAGCGTGTCAAGCTTCTCGCTCGTCGGCCGTACGTGGTTCCCGACCTGCTCATACTGCTGCATGAACCCGTCGATGACGGCCTCGAAGTCCGCCCGGCTGTTGACAAGATTCGGCGGCTCGTCATTCTCGTCTTCATCCTCTTCCTCTTCATCCTCATCAGACGCACCCTCCTCATACGCCTTCTCAACCTCGTCAAACCGGTCATCCACCATCTTCTGCCCCGCGCTCCGCCAGATCGACGAAGAGGACATCGAGAAACCCGAAGCGTCGGAGTAGGCGCCCGGCCGCCGGCGCTTGCCTCCAATAACCGGTAGCGGGGGGAGGGTCGACCCCGCCTCCGAACGAAACTCGTCCCGCTCCTCGTCTGACCATGCGTCCGAGGCGGCTTCCTTGTGGGAGATCTGGAATGCAGCGAGCCGGGAGCGGATGGCGTTCATCTCCGATTCATCCACCTCGATCTCCTCGACTTCCTCTTCCTCTTCACCCTCCACCTCGGAACCACCATCTAGCCCCTCGGCCCTCGCCTGCGCAAGCTGGAACGCCTTGACCCTCCTAGCGAGATCGTCCACCTCCTCATCCCCCTCCCCCTCCCCAAGCCCCCCCTCCGGCCGACCCTGATCATCCAATCCCCATTCCTCAAACTCCCACTCCCTCCTATCCCCCCCCTCATCCCCATCCACCTCCCCATCCTCCAACAGCGCGCCAAACCAGTCCTCCGGGTCCTCCTCCCCCGTCTCCAACTGGTCATCAACGACAAACGCGTCATCTTCGAGCGCCTCGAGCGTCTGCCGCAGGTGCGGGTCCATATCCGGCCTGAACCCCGCGAGCGACTGGGGGATAGAGAGCAGCGAGTCCTGCGCCTCTGTCTGGCTGCGCAGTTTCTCGGAGGGCAGCGAATCCGCCGGCAAGCGCAGCTCGAGGTCGACAGCCTTGCCCTTGCCCTTGCCCTTGGACTTGGACTTGGACTTGGCAGCCTCGGGCGCTTCAAGAAGCACAGAATCGATCACTCCCTCGTCCGCGTCCCCGATCGGCCGCAGGTGCTGCATGTAGTCGTACTCCGTGTCGTCAAAGTAGATGCCATACACGGCAGCCTCGCCGACGTTCGCCCGCTCCTGTGCAGCCTCCTCGCCCAGGATACTCTCCAGCTCCGCACGTGATTTCCCCTATACACTGGTCAGGCCTGACGAGACAGCAATAGGAAGTGAAGGGAGGGACGGACCTTCTTGACGACATTCCCCCGCTCGAAGCCTTTCAGGACATGCTTGCTCGCGCTCGGGTCGTTTATCCGCGGATCGCGCTGCGAGCGGTGGACGAGCTGGAAATGCTGTACGCCGGGCTGGCGGAAGATGGATTTGGATTTGGGAGGCATGAGTGCAGGGGGGGTGAGGCAGAGGGTTGAAATTATGGGCGGCCAGGGACCACACGAAAATGAAGTACTAGAGGTGGGTGGCTGTGTTTTCACAAGCGGACGGAGTTGGTAACTCGGCCTAGCCAACACTCCCAACCTTGGAGCTGCAAGAGACACTATGGTATGCCCAAAGGTAGTTATAAGAGAGTAAACTAATTCCGCAATAGTTACAAAGCTCATGTCACCGAGGCCATGAAAGGTTGTGCGAGCCTGCTGATGTCGATCTAAGAAGGGAGCAAAAGGAAGCACGCCACAGCCTCACTGTTCCCCGCTGCCCGCGTCCGCCGACGGCTCAGCCTCGCAACCTCACCCACACCACACCACACATCCTTCCTGCCTTCCTAAGATCCCTACTCCTCTCTCTCCACTGTAATACTCGCGGATACCTACCATGGATGAAGAATATGATGTTTGTCCTGCTCATCCCCCAGCAGGGCCTCCAGGTTGACAATACCCCAGGCTATCGTCCTCGGCACCGGCCTGACCGAATGTATCCTCTCCGGCCTGCTCTCCGTGGACGGCAAGAAGGTCCTGCACATAGACAGGAACGACTACTACGGCGGCGAGTCCGCCTCGCTCAACCTCACCCAGCTCTACCGCAAGTTCCGCCCGGACGCCACCCCTCCCACGGACCTGGGCAGGGACAGGGACTATGCGCTCGACCAGATCCCCAAGTTCATCTTCGCCTCGGGGGGCATGACGGACCTGCTCGTGCACACGGACGTGACGCGGTACCTCGAGTTCAAGCAGATCTCGGGCTCGTACGTCTACCGCGAGGGCAGGGTCAACAAGGTGCCCAGCACGGAGATGGAGGCGCTGCGCAGTCCCCTTATGGGCCTGTTTGAGAAACGCCGCGCGAGGAACTTTTTCGTCTACGTGCAGAACTGGAAGGAGGAGGATCCCGCCACGCACCAGGGGCTGGATCTTACAAAGGTCCCCATGAGGGACGTGTACACCAAGTTTGGCCTGGAGGCGGGCACGCAGGACTTTATCGGGCACGCGATGGCGCTGTACCTGCACGATGAGTGCGTTATCAGCTTCTTCCAGTGATCTCCCCAACTCACGCCATGCAGGTACAAGACCAAGCCCGCAAAGGAGACGATCCAGCGGATTGTGCAGTACTCGCAGTCGATGGCGCGGTACGGCAAGTCTCCGTACATCTACCCCATGTACGGGCTGGGCGAGCTCCCGCAAGCCTTCTCCCGCCTGTCCGCGGTGTACGGCGGGACGTATATGCTCGACAAGCACGTGGACGAGGTGCTTACCGACCCTGAGACGGGCAAGTTCATCGGCGTCCGCAGCGGCGAGGAGACTGTCAAGGCCAAGTTGGTCATTGGCGACCCGAGCTACTTTGGCGCGGGGGAGATGCAGGAGGGTCAAAAGATGCGCGTTATCGAGGAGGGCAAAGTCGTTCGCGCTATCTGTATCCTCAAGCACCCGATCCCGGGAACGGAGGACGTGGACAGCCTCCAGATCATCATCCCGCAGAACCAGGTGAACCGGCAAAACGGTGCGTTGCCCCCCCAGCTCTTAGCCGTGTAGCTCCCTGCTGATGCGTGATCCAGACATCTACATCGCCCTACTCTCCCATGCACAGGGCGTAAGCGCCAACGGCGTCTACATCGCCATCGTCTCTACGGTCGTTGAGACGTCTGTGCCTGAGCGCGAGCTGCTGCCAGGGCTCAACCTGCTCGGCCCGATCCTCGACAAGTTCGTCTCCGTCTCCCCGCTCTACACGCCCACGACGACCGGCGTAGAGGATAACATCTACATCACCCGGTCGTATGACGCCACGAGCCATCTCGAGACCGTCGTTGCTGATGTTAGGGATGTGTGGAAGCGTGTTACGGGCGAGGAGCTCAAGCTGACAAAGAAGGAGGTCGAGGTGCAGGAGTGAGGCAGGGCGCATAGAAATAGGATTATCACGAGTTACGCAATTTGCATGAGAATGGAACTTCATATAGCAGAAGCGTGCCCAGTCGTCGCTCGCAAACACACGCAAACACATCGGAAGAGAACATCATATGCATTGAGCCAGGGCCAGCTTTCTAACCAAAATCGAGAGGAACAATCCCAAGGATAGGCTACACTAAGGAGCAATTTGCTAACATACACGGAGAGAACTTGCGAGTCTGAGCAGAGAGAAAAGACTAATAAGCGAAGCACAGCTTGGGAGGACAGCGCGGAGCGATAGAGGTACTGTTACTGTATGCGTCGAGTAAAATGTACAGTTCGTTCACAGAAAAGAATAAAATAGATCACCATTTCCCACCCGCAATCCGGGAGTTCGGCACTCAAAGGATCAGGTCCGGATCGTACCCCAGTCGACATATGGCGGGAAGTCGCCCTCGTCGTACCATTCCACCTTGTCCTTCATTGGGGAATTGAGCCCCAGCAGCCGGACAGTCCCATCGACCCCGCCAACAGCGTACATCATCTCGTTGCGATGGAATGTCACGCTGCTAGCGAAGGGGATGAATGGGCTCACAGTGCTGGAAGTCGGTGGCTGGTACAAGTTGGTAGGTACGGATAGCCGGCTCAAGGTCGTCGTATGCGTGCCTGACAGTGCCTGGACCTGCAGCGTCTGCGTGCGGAACGAAGAAAGCGCAACTTGAGATAAAGACGCAAAGACCGGAGCATTGTCGTGCATTGCAAAGCTGGAAAGACCTTGCCGATGCAGCCGCCAATCCGCAACGGACCAATCGGGTGCGCGCAGGTCCCAAAGGCGAACTTCACCGTCCACACTGTACCGGGTTAGACAGGAGAACACATTTAGATGGAAGCGACATACCTTGCTGACAGGATCTCTCGAGACGCACGTCTGTTCCACTGCACTTTCTGCAACCAGGATCTATGGCGTGCGAAGCTGGCAACCGCAGCATCTTCTGGTCTCAGGCGGAAGTCGAAGACAGCCATCGTCCCGTCACCGAAGCCGGCCGCGAACTGCGTATTGCTTTCATAGTCCAGCGACAGCGACGTTACACAACTAGCTTCACCAGTTGGGATATTCTGCGATGGTATTATCAGAAAACGGCGAGATTTAAGGTACGAGGTACGCTTACCGATATGAGAACCTCCTTTCCACAATTCCAAACCCGGATATATTTGCTATCACCACCCGCAATGAGAGTGCCAGATGTTTGCTGCCACTCCGAAACGATGCCACTTCCATGCGGAGACCGCGTGATATCGGGAACGGCATGGAAAGCGCTGATCAACGACACTGAACGTTGCTCGTGGTAGTCTCGATGTATGCGGGCAACACCATCCGCTGACGAGCACGTGAGTTGAGGGCTCGGATTTACAGAAGAAATAAACAAACATGATGTAGTGAGGACCATTCCAATGACATCCTCATTGATGAAATGAAGCGATGTCACACCAGTCCCCTTGGGATTGCCATTGGAGAAACGTGTAAGCCGCTTCTTGTTGTACCAATCCCAGATGCTATAAAACTGTTAGAGTCCGCATGGTACGGTCAACAATATCACGCACTGTATCATGTCGGACTCATTGGTCATACCTATGTGCGTCTCGAACTGATGGAACTTCAAGTTCAGGGGCGCCGAATGATTATTGAGATGCCCGAAAGAGCGATCCCACGGGTAGTTTGCTGAACAAAATTGAACATTGACCATTGCAGGGTGGAAGAAATGGACGTACCGGCCTCTTCACCTTCATGTACAGTCTTGATTATCATCTGTTCATTGCGAAGTTTGCGATGCATCTGGTCATTATACTGAACACTTCCTGGCTCCTCGTTCTCAGGTCGCTGCACAGAACACGGTCAAGGACGCTCCCTCGTGCGTACGAAAGCTGTGACATACCTTCATTTGTGGCTCTCGGTAATACTCCATGCTCCAGTCAAAGAAAGGAGATGTCAAAGGCATCTTATGCCTTTGCTCATCACTGGGGCTGAGGCGAATCTGACTTGCAAAGCTGGCAGAATCGTCCGCCAAGTAACGATCACTGCTAGCTGGTGAATGACTTCTGGAGCTTGCACCAGGTGAATAAGGCTCTTGTTGCCGACGGCGATGCCGTAACCGCTCCATATCATCCTGGACTACACTGGAAATGATTGCAACAACATTCCTAGATCGAGGGTGATTGTCGTTAGGGGAAGGCGTGGAGGTTGGTGATGGTGCTGAGGACGGAGGAGACCCATCAGGAGATTGAGCGAAATAAAACGAAGAAGGGCGGGGTTTGGACGAGGGCTTTGGGGGGGGCGTGTTGGGGGCAGTCGAACCGCGCTCATGGTGGCTCGTGCCATTTGTCTTCCCTGATGGATCCTTCTTGCGGGACATGGTGTAGAAGGAGCGAAGCGTGGATGCGATGGATGCTGTCCGTCGCAACGTGTTGCTGACAATGCCGTTGTCCTCATCAGGATGCTCTGGTAAAGAGTCATCCGGAGACAAGCGAACACCACGAGCGCTGGCCGCATCAGAGTTTGCAGATAAACCGGACAAGGCAGACAGTCGACTGCCTCTGGCCGGAAGCTGGATGGGCGGAACCTTTGCCACCTTCGATGCATGGTCCGGTATTGACACAAGAGGAAGATTGAAGGTTGAGAATGGCAAGGAGCAGAAAGGGGATCGGAAGAGGAGGCTCAGGATGTAATCAATGACCTTTCCAGCCGGCTCTGAGACACACTTGTTGTCGTCCACGGAGAACTCGAAAAGCGTTGCCACGATGAGGAAGAAATTACGCAGCAGGATCTCCTTCTCTTCAGGTGTGTCTGGATCCTCGTCGTAGTCCATCTCGTCGCTATTCAGCCATTCGTCAAGGGCTTGGCGAATTGGACTGTCGCCCTTGAGATCGACTTCACCCAATCTCCATGCCCTGTCTTCCTCCAGGTAGACCCAAGCAGCCAAGACAGCCCAGCCTCTCCACTCCTTGATGATGGCACTGATCATGATCGTTGCTTCCTTACGGACCAGAGGACTGGCGTCCTCCTTTGCAGCCAAGAGCATTTCGATTGCGAGGGAGATCTCCATCAGCCGCTGCTCCTTCTCCACTACAGGGATCAAAGAGCCCGAGCCGCCGCCTTGAACCTTTTCCGTGTAGACGCCTTCACGACCCAGGTTTGGCACAGGAGGGTCTATCAAGAGCCGTCCAGTTTCGTCCATTGTGCATCCGAGGAAGACGCCCATAGCGAACATTGCAGCCGCACGAACTTCAGCGCTATCGTCATACCGCAGATCCACAACCTTTCTGATTGTACCCTCGGTGACTGCGTAGGCTTTGGCGTTGTCATTGCACTCCCAGATGGAAGCGATGCAGAGAAGACACCACTGCTTTGTGAGGTAATCCTCCTCATCCAAGCGTGCAAAGCAGCTATCGACAACAGTCTCGCGAAGACACGCCTCCTGACCCGCCGGGTAGTTTCGTGCGACCATAGCGCATATGAAGGCACACATGGCCCTGTGCTCGGGGCCATTGGGCAATGGACTGGACCTCTCGTCCACATAACGGTCGTCCTCATCAGGATGGAGGATGCCGGCGAAGTAGTACAACCCGTCCTTGACCAAGTCGGCTTGACAGGAAGGCTCCACCGCGATGATGCGCGCCCAGATGAAAACAAGCACGGGCTTGAGTTCACCAGATGGCGACTGAAGAAGACGTTGTGCGTAGGGGTAGACACCAATGACGAGCGCATATTCGACTGCCCATGGACCAAGGTCGACGAATTGAGACAGGAGGACAAGAGCGCGAAGACGGTGGGCCTGGGCAAGGAGGACTTGCAGGAGAATCGGCAGTTCCTCTGGGGGTCGTCTCGGATGCGGATTCTCAACAGAGGCACGCTCATCCCATGATGGCGCATTCGAACCGCCTCGCTGCAGCCACACCTCGAAGGCAGTCAGATGCTCAGCAAAGAACGGCGAGTTCACGTAGTGATAAGTCGCGTTCTCTGGGAGTTCTTGGTGGCGATTTAGCGGTTCGGGTGACATCATCGGGTCATAATCGACGGGCGAAGGTGGCCTGATGATCCCGTTCATGAGGCTGGGAATTTGAGATAGGCAGCCTTCAACGGCCAGATCCCAAGTTTCCCACATCGGGTGATGATTTGTGGGCGGCAATTGAGGGCAGGATGTTGGTGTACACTGGTACTCCTTCATGACACGTTCGGCGAGGAGGAAATTTCGGAACAGGGCAGCGATCATGAGATCGTGCCTAAACAAGCCCAGGAATTGCTGTCGGGAGAAGGTGGTCCATGCAATGGTGTCTGTGATGGAAGTGAAGATCCAGTTGAGCTCTCCTAGAGGTGAGCGTCGATCCTTGAGGTCGCCAGGTAGGTACTCAACCATCTCCATGGTCACGTCTGTTGGGAGCACATTTTGCATGACAAAGTACCGGAGGGCCATCTCGATGGGCGAAGTGAGGCATGAAGTGAAGATGTCCGCAGGAAGTTCGGGTGTCATCGGCAGCGTCTCGTTCGCCAGGCACGCGGCAAGGTGTATCGAGGAGTAAAAGTACTCGTCCGCTTCCGGGTCTGGCAAAGACTCTTGGGATCCACGTCCGTTCGCTCCTTTGCTCGCTGCTTTACGTTCTTCGCTTATCCGAAGGTAGTTGGATATGATGTTCCCAGCCGCGGAGCAGTCCCACACAAATATTGTCGGTTCGCCGACCCAGCTCTGCAGCTCTGCCAGGCCAACCGGGATGTACTGCGTGTACTTGGCATTGAAGGCCCATATCTCTCCGCTCGGTGTAGGCTTCGGAACGCCGTGACCATTGTAGTATAGGAGCGCACGTTCGTCCTTGGCGGTCTTCCTGAGAAGAGTACAGAACCTCTTGATGTCGTCGTGTGTCGGGTCGAGGCAGGGTTTGTAACGCAGGCGCGGATTCAGTGTCATAAACTGCTGCTGAAGGTTCTTGCCAATATGGTCAAGCGCTCGAGATGGCTGAAGCTTGAATGGATCAATCCAGCACTCTAATCTTGCGTGTGGAGATGTTTTGACGACATCAGGTGGCTCAACACCGATGTTCAGGCAGACGAGAAGGCAAGCGTTGGTTGTCTTCAGCTTCTCGCGAGAGCGCCAGTTCTGGCTTATGCGAGGAGGTGGGCCACTGGGATTCCCGCATGTGAGATGTCGCTTGCTGAAAAAGTATGGCGTGAGGGTGAGGACAACGACACCCTCATCTTCGTCGACCGGCGCTTCGATGTTCTCCTCTTGCCCCTGAGCAGTCGACATTTGCGAGCTCCCCTCGCCGGAGTAGGACGAGCCGTGCGATTCGGTGTACGAGCGTTGGGAGTTGGACGGACCGGCGTAGTATTGGTCTACATCACAGGATCAACATAAGCCCGAGTTCCGCCAACGAAAGAAGCGCGGCGTACCGTCTTCCCGTAAACCCGCTTTGGGATTCGCCATGTTTGCGCACCCTTACGCGTGTCCCGCCGCCAGAATCAGTTTGGGCAAATCACGTCTACTTTTGAAGTCTTGTCTGGGTGCGTTTGGACGTCCAGGTGCATAATACGACGTCGTAGACTCACAGGAGCAAAAGGGTAGAGGGGTAGAGGTTATCGCCTGGGTCGATGGGCGCTTTGGTTATCCTGTAGACCCGACGTTGGACCTCGAGGCTCTCCTGGCTCGGGCTACCACCTAGCCGACGGACGTCAGCGGGATCTTTTCATCAAATCGGGATCAGTCTGCTTCCGGTGTCCACGAAGCCTCTCCAATACATTCCCTAGGCGTGACGCGGACTGTTCAGGCGCCCTCTCCCATTCGTCGCCTGTAACTCCCGCACCCTCGATATCAGCATCGTGTCACTACAACAATGTCTGACGACGAGTATATGCAAGACGATGAGTACGGCTTCGAGTATTCTGACGATGATGGAGACGATCAGGCCGATGCGTCGCTGGAGAACCGGTACTACACTGCCAAGTGTAAGCGCGGCCAAGCACACGATCACGACAATGTCACTGAGTTGAGGATGTAGCTATGAAGGAGGACGACCCGGAAGCTGCCATTGTGGAGTTCAAATCTATAGTAGAAGATGAACCAGAAAAATCCGATTGGTGCGCTGATTGATCGTTGTCGCTATCACAATGTTTGCTCATCGCGTCACTCCAGGGGCTTCAAAGCGTTGAAGCAGCAAACAAAGCTAAACTTTCTTGTACTGAACCAACCTTCTGAGGCACTCAAAACCTATACCAAGCTGCTATCCTACACCAAGTCGGCGGTCACGCGAAACTACAGCGAGAAGACTATCAATGGTATTCTGGACTATGTCAGTGGCAGCGGCAAGAAACGGCGCTATAAGAGCAAGGGCGGCAAGAAGGTTTCCGAGGAGGAGCAGATGGAGGTTCTAGAGAAGTTCTACGAGGTTACGAGGAAGGCACTGGAAGAGGCGAAGAACGAGAGGCTAAGCGTGAAGACGAACCTAAAGCTGGCCAAACTCTACTTGGATAAGCACGAATATCCGAGGTTACAAGCGGTAAGCTCCGTTGGGGACACTGCCCCATGATGTTGGCTAATAAAAGCACAGCTTCTGAGGTCGCTGCATGAGTCTACGTTATCTGCGACAGCGGCGGCACCTACAGGCGCCGATGACTCCACCGCTCAATCCGCCACCGGCACTCTGCTTCTCGAGATCTACGCGCTCGAGATCCAGATGTACTCCGATATGCGAGATTACAAGAAGCTGAAGGAGATCTACAACGCCTCGTCGCAAGTGCGGTCTGCCATCCCCCATCCGCGGATTATGGGCGTCATCCGGGAGTGTGGCGGCAAGATGTGGATGGGAGAGCGGCAGTGGGCGAAGGCATCGAGCGACTTCTTCGAGAGCTTCAGGAGCTACGACGAGGCTGGTAGCCCCCAACGGATACAGGTGCTGAAGTACCTGGTACTCGCAAACATGTTGACTGGTGCCGAGGTCAACCCCTTCGACTCGCAGGAAACCAAGCCGTGAGTCATAACGGAAATACCTTCGGAATGATTCTGATCCACTCACAGATACAAGAACGATCCTGAGATCACCGCTATGACCGATCTTGTGTCCGCCTACCAAAGGCGTGAAGTCCACGAAGCCGAAAAAATCCTGCGGGAAAACAAGGCAACGATCATGGACGACGCTTTCATCCGTTCGTACATGGGAGACGTGCTGCGTTCGCTTCGGACGCATTACCTCATCGACTTGATGAAGCCATACACTCGGCTGGAGATTGGTTTCTTGGCGAAGCAGCTGAATGTTGACAACGCCGAGGTTGAGGAGCTATGCATTGGTCTCATTCTCGACGGTAAGGTCCAAGGTCGGATCGACCAGGTCGCGCAGATCGTTGAACTGGAGAGGCACAAGGGCACAGACGCCAGGCGGTACAACGCGCTGGATGCGTGGGCAGGTGGTATGCAAAAGATCTTCGATAACATCGTCGCTAAAGCCGGCGCGACGAATGAGCGAGGTATGGGCGGTATGGCGATGGGCATGGGCATGGGCATGCCGTTCGGCGGCGGCGAGTGGGAGGGTAGTAGCAGGGGACTGGGCACAGTCGGTGCTTGACATAGAGGGTGATGGACGCGGGGCTGTGTATTCCCTGCGGATAGTGCTATACCTTTAGTGTGTTGTTGATATATCACCCGCGACCATGACGTCAACGATTTCCTTCTCCACTCGTGTGTGGCAACGGCGTTAGCAGCGTTAGCGCGCTTAGCGCAATTGTAGGCATGATCACATCTCATTGCAACGTGGTATCTAGCGTAACCTCTTGTAGAGTCCGTGATTATACTGGTATGTGAAATGAGAGAAGACAGTGGAGATGATCAAAATTCTATTCCTAAAGTGCGATGTCTCAGAAGTCGTTTAGAGGATCGCCATATTGGGTCCTCAGGATATCAGTGCCGCTACCGGCGAGGCTTTCCAAGAACCCCGGTATGACTTGCTGCATCATGTTGTTCATTCGCTCCAGCATGTAGCGTTGAGCACTCTCGACGAACATGTGCTGTTCAACGGATCGTCAGCAAGAGCACAATACCAAGACAGTGGGGCGTTCACCTGGTATGGACTTCGGTTCTCTTTGTCGTGGTAGACCAGAAACCTCCGCTCCCCCTCTCGGCTGCTCTGCCCGTATTGGAAGCGGTCAGTCACAAATAGTAGCCAACCTGGTGATAAGTCGGTTTTCAATTGATTGCTAATCGGATGGATTAGAGGAGCTTACCACCTGGTGGAGGGAGCCCTCGGGCATCGATCGCCGTTAGATGCTCATCGTTGTACCATTCCTCCGCGATGAACAGCTGGATATCCTCGTTTCCTGGACATGCTGTGGTCAGCTGATTGACCAGCACTGTTCCACCTGGCTTACTCTGCGTCTGGTTCTTTGCGACTACAATAACATAGTTGGCGGAGTATTCCCTGAACCAATCCGTCCACTTGATCGTGACCACTGGGTCGCGACGATTTCGCGGTGGGATGTAAATGCGGTCTCCCTTTCGAACGGGCATGTTAGGGCTGCAGAGTTGGGGCTGGTATCTTGTCGAACTTGGACGATGGTGTTGATGGCAGGATTTTTTTGGTGAGACAGGCGAGATTGCTCAGTTGTGTGCATTCCAACGTCAACAAATCGCGAGTGTTTTAAGCAGCTCCCCACCTGCCCTCGACCGAATCCCGAATGAGCATTATCTCTGCGTGCGTCAGTCTGATCGGAGAAGCTAGCGCCCGATCTTCACCAAAGCAGTGCCTCATCCCAACTTCAATGCAGGTATTACGACCACGACATAGCCAAATTCCAGTACACAACTTTCCAGAATCTCGTCATCAGCATGAGATATCATTGTGGGGGTGCCCACGAATTCATGTCGCAAGTCGGAAATTGCCATTCGCCGAAACGCTTCGGACCCTGAGCGGCGTTCTTGGAGGCGTCTCTCGCCGGAGCCTTCAGGTCCCGAATCTCCAGCGGCACGTGGCACGGCCTGCTCTCCTGTGGCGGAGCTCACAGCAATGTCCACGTTGGCCATTGTCTTAGTGACGAATGCCAGAGCATCTCGGTGCTGATTGGCGGATACAGCTCCGAAAGGTTTGCGTCGACGAAGCTCAGTGGGAAGAAGCCAGCTTGTTCCCGACTCATCGGTTTAGCTTGCATCCGCACTGCCACCTCCACGGTTTCTTCGAAACCTGTGCAGCCCTGAGGCCTAACGTGCATAGCAACTGGCCCGCCCAGGTGAGTTGGCTGAACATTCCAGTAGCTGGTCCTTCCTAGTCCGCCATTTGATGCATGAAGAAGCATCAGAATACACAGGTTCAGACAGCGAAAGCTAGCCAGCCATCTGAGCTTGCTGTGTTCACACGATCATAACCCGATCACAACAGTTGCGGGCCTTTCATCGTTGACGGCGTCCGCCGTCCGGTCCGAGTTGTATCAACGCACTACATTCCTCCTAGCTATCGGCCTGGCGGCAATACAGCAGCACGTTTGAACATTCCGTCTTCAATCCACAAGCATCGCTTTGATGTTTCCTATGCAACACGAAGAAGTAGAAGAGAGGAATGCGGGAGCAGGATATACCAGGAGCACAGGTCAGGACGTAAACGAGAGTGATGCCGGACGATAGGCTGCTTGGATGGTGAGCGGCGGTAGGGAAGAAGTTAGATCGTGTCGCAGGCGGAGAATCGTGAACAATGCAAGGGAACAGAAGAGAAAGGTAGATACAAGAAGCGAGGAGTGGGCACTGCCGACTCCCGAATAAAAACGAGGTCAAGAAAGGTAAAGCAAACAGGAATGTGCAAAATGTGATTGTGTGTGATGTCGATATCGAAATCAGAGGGCTTCACGCGCCCAGCACTCAGTACCCGCCATGGAACTGCTGCTGGGGGTGCGCAGGTGCAGGATAGCCACCGTTGTTGTCATACCCGGCGTATGGTTGCTCGTAGCCCTCTTGGGCATACTGGGCGTGCTGGCCGTAGTTGGCGCTCGGGCCACGCATCAGATCCGCACCCTGTGCAGGCTGGCCATAGTTTGCACTGGGACCGCGCATCAGATCTGCGCCATGTGCAGACTGGCCGTAGTTGGCGCTGGGACCGCGCATCAGCTCGGCACCATGCGCAGACTGGCCGTAGTTGGCGCTTGGGCCGCGCATTAGCTCCGCACCATGCTGACTGGGATCGGCGTAGTACTGAGCGTTGGGGTCGGCGCCACGCTGCAGATCCGCGTAACCGTAGTGCTCCTCGCCGGTGTAGCCGTATGCGCCAGTAGGACCAGCGGTGAAGTCGTGCGCCGGAATACCAGCAGTGAAATCGTGCGCCGGGGGGTAGCCAGAGCCGGACGTGTAGTCGTGCGCCTGAGGATATGCGGCGTACGCATCGACAGGTGTCTGCTCGAGGTAGAGGCTGGGGTCGCCTGAACCAACGCCCGCAATGTCCTTCTCCGCGGATCCAGCTTCCCAGGAGCCTCCGCTGGCGCCACGCCTGTGAGCCTTCTCTTCGACCTCTTCCATGCTGCCAGTACCGGGGGAGAAGTCGATGGGCTGCATGCGCTCCTCGAATTTGCTCGACGGCGCGAACTTCCACTTGCGGACGATCGTGAAGATAGCGGCAGAGAGACCTACGACGGAAGCGATCACGATGATGGCAATCAACGTAGTCTTCGCGATGGAGGTAGATGTGGAAGCGGAACCAGAGGCATCGGCGGAGGTAGAGGGACTGGCGGTGATCGAAGGACGCGTACCCGACGTGACGTACTGGTACTGCGTGCTCACTTGCTGGTTGCCGTTCGTAGGTGCGGCAACTACAGGAGTGCGGCTATCGAGGGTGCTGGAGCTGCTGGAGCTGCTGGAAGAAGACGAGGAGGAAGACGAGGATGATGATGACGACGACGAAGAGGACGATGAAGAGGAGGTCGAAGTGCTCGAGGAGGTCGAGGTACTGGTGGATGACTGACTACTCGACGAGGTCTGGATCCAGAGTCAGACAACAAGGCACACAAAACAGCAAATGCACGTACGCTGGATGACGAACTGGAGCTCGAGCTCGATGAGGTGCCACTTGTGGACGTGCCCGTAGGAGTTACGGAAGGCGTCGGAGCGGCGTTAGCGGCCCCACCACCCCCATCATCAAGGTTATTGAGCACATTGGAGACCAGATCCTTCTCCACAATTGCCTTCGCGCCACGCCTGCGAATCATCCTTCCGTGATGATGTGCGTTATTTCGCGCGACGTGGGCAGCGGAGTTTCCGCTTGACAGCTCGCGCTTTGCGGGGGGCAAAGGCGCCTCCCGCGGTGGTCGAGTGTGGTCGCGCACATTGGAGAGGCCTTGCACGGCGCCGAGAGAAAGGAGAAGGAGGATGAGGAGAGAAGGACGGTGCATTGTCGGATAGACGGTGAGTGTTGAAAGACTGGCCTAGAGGAAGAGCGTCCTCGACTGTTATCAAACAGGGCCGGCCGTTTGACGCGATGGTATTTCGAAGCAGGTAGACGAGACAGAACAGGAAAGAGTCAAGCAGGCTGAAAGAGTGACTGGGGTTCAGAGATGCGCGTCGATGCTTGGCTACGTTGTTGACAGTAGCTGAGAGCAGAGGAGACGACAAGGGAGACGGTGCGGAGGGGCGAGAGAAAGGGTCGGGACGAGGCGGAGGTAGGAGAGAGGGTATGGCAACGAGCACGCGTGATGAGACAGCGACGACGGGTGCTCGATGCATGGAACGTAAAAACAGAAAACACCCTCATGGTTTGCTTCCTTTGCTTCCGTCCGAAGACCCGCTCCGCATGGCCTTCCAAATGACAAGGGTCCATCTGATGGTTGACGTCGAGGCTACATGACAAAAGGCATCACAAGTGTCATCTCCCACTGCTGATTGTCGCACTTAAACGGTATGCAGACGCGCATTACTCAATAACCTACGCGCCGTAAGACTCTGTGACCTCCAGATACTGTAGCAGTGGTGGACGTGCTTCCGTCACGTTCTAAGCTGCGACTTCGCCGGGAAAGCGGCGACTTGCGCCACGGACAGAAGCACGCGTCGCGCTCGTCGGCATCAACGTCATCGTAAGGGCATTCGTCCTTCATCTTGCTTCCTTTCGCAGATCACCGAATTTGTATCCTCCATTTGAAACTGCAACGTTTTCATCAGAACCCGATTATGATACCATTATCTTTTATTAACCGCGTTCAGTCTTTGGCTCCAATCTCTCAGTCCATATGTAACTTTCTCGTTTTCTCAGACAAACGGCCGCACCCGATGGCGTCGGGGTAGCACCCTTGATATTGTGACAGCCACTTTTGCTACCTGTTACGTCGAACCGTCATCCCTGAATTCTAGGCTTTCCGCTTGAGAAGCAACGAGAACGGGGCGGATCGGCCAGTGGCTGAGTCGGCCATGGCCGACGGACCCTTTTTTTTAGCCTCCGTGTACGTAATTAGGGTCCGTAATATATATATTTGCCTCCGTACCCGTTTGATCCCGCCCGCCCCTAAACGCCGAAGAAGGAACCGCCAGAACCGCCGAACCGCCGAACCCGCCAGAACCGCCAGAACCGTCATGTGACCCCTAGGCGGTTCCGTCGGTTCTTACTTCCGCCCTCGCGGTTGACACGCTGGCACCCTTGTCGTGCGCCCTCCCCGTCGTCCTCTCCTCTCCCCCACTCTCCCCATATCTCAACTAAACTGTTCTTTACTTAAAAAACACTCAACATGCCAGCCAGGAAGAAGCCGCCGACCAAGCAACAGCCCAGGCCGCGCAGGCTGAAACCGACGGAACCGCCGCCCCAGACAGACGAAGCCATAGCCGCGGAGGCCGAGAAGATCCAGATGGAGATCAATGTCGATCTGTTCTGGGAGGAGGATTTGCGCGAGCGGGCGGCGATGGCTGCCAATGAGGACACCTTGTCCTCATTCAGGGTACGCCCCTCATACTAACATTTCATTCAAAATACTAATGCATTCCACAGGATGCTGTCAATAGGCTGTGGGACAAGTTCCCCGACACCATCGCCGGGTTCCCCGCGCACAAGGTCGCGTTCCTGCAGAAGAACTCGCAGAACATCTGGAGGGTGAGCCAGCCGGTGAGTGCGGTTTTGGCGGTTTTGGCGGTTTTGGCGCGTCTGACAACTCTACAGGAAGGCGGCACTACCGTCATCCCCAAGCTGCCATACAAGCCCGTGGCGA
>KV417372.1:0-12314 GCA_001630345.1 Calocera viscosa TUFC12733
TTGCCTGAAACACGCTACTTCTGTCGGCCCGGTTCATGTGTTCATGGCGTTGCTACGCAGAACTTCATCTTCGAGTTCACAGACGTCTACGAGAAGCAGAATATGCCAAAGGTCACCTACTGCATACACGCGCTCTTCCATCTATTGGCTAGACGTGATATCGCCCAGAACATCGGCTCCCTTCTCGCCACCCTCAAAATCTCAGAAGATCAGCTCGCCGCCACGAAGAAGGGACTGAACGGCGTTGCCATGCCTAACTTTGGGGATGTGGGGGTGAGAGTTGTCGAAAGAGATGAAGGAGGAAGTTGTGGAAGCGAAGGACGCAAGTGTGTGTTGCATGCTCTCTCAGAGCCACTTTTATCTAACAGATAAACAGGGATTGAGCGCGAGCTGCTCGAACCGGAGGACAGGATCATCATCTTCTAAGCCTCTGCCCGTGGATTCCTGGCTCGTGGTAGATGTGCCGAGAAGTTATCTCGCCTCGACAGCCTCGGGCCGAGTATCACCGCCCTCCAGGCCCTTGGTCGTGGTTGCTTCGCACGACGCAGTATCCCGAAACAGCGCCCAACGGCCAGGGCGGCGGAGGGTGGCTTTATTGCTCCATTATCAGCCTGCAGGCGCATGCCCGTTGGGTGCTCAAGAGACTACGGGCGGCAGAACTGTCGAAACAGATCGGAGCAGCCGTTCCATCGATGGTCGCCTTACAAGCTTAGATTCGGGGTGCCTCTGTGCGATAGGGGATACGACGCAAACTAGCAGACTAGGATTCCCACGAAGATGGTGTCGTCGGCCTTCAGGCTGTCGCTCGCGGGTACCTCGCAAAGAAACACTAACGCAATATGATGAGGCGTCTACGAAAGGCCACGCCGGTCTTCATTGGCCTGCAAGCGCGTGCCAGGGTCATGCTGGCCCAGAAGAGAGCGTAAAACGTCGAGAGCTTTGGCCGTTGTCCGGGGCGTACATGCTTTGTCCTTACTGCAGGCGTTCGCTCGGGCTGCATTGACTGGGAAGCGACATCAAGAGCAAGCCAAACAACTTGAGTTCGTGGCGCCCGACGTTCTCGGCATACAGGCGCAATGTCGTGGCGCCCTCCCAAGACGAGTTTTCGGTTGGTGGTGGCACTACGTCCATGAACATCAGGCAGAAGCGACTCACCTGCAGGCGCTATGTCGCAGCATCCTCGTCCGCCGCCGATTCGTGCAGAAGATCAACTACTACAGAGCCAACTTATTGAGGGCCGTCAAGATTCATTCTCTCTTCCGAGCTAAGGAGCAGTGTGAACAGGACCGGCAAGTCACTGTGGGTCTGAACCTCACTGTCAGTACCATCAAAAACTTTATCCATCTACTCAACAACTCTGACTTCGACTTCAGCGACGAAAGAGAGGTCGAGCGCTGAAGGAAAAGTAGTCGTCGAGGCCATACGAGAAAATCAGCAACTCGAACCCTATGTCAGCGAGCTCGACGTCAAGATTGCACTCTTCGCGTAGAACGTAAAGTCCTCGGACAAGCTAGCTGAGGCTTGCCGCTGGGGCGGCCACGATAATGCATCTCACCGATCTCATGCGGCGGCCCATGGCGACCCCTTTGCTGGATCCAACATCCTCGACATGGCTATGCAACAACAGCTAGACTTGTACCAGCAGATGTTCTACGTCCCACAGGCGAGATGCGACTATCTCGCGTGCTTATTCTTCTTGATGTCCAGAGTCAAACTGGCGGAAAAGGCAAAGCGTACAGTGGAGCGGGTCACTTTAACGTTGTTCGGCTATGGCCAGCCGCGAGAAGAGTACCTCATGCTGAAACTGTTTCAACATGCGATTTCGGAAGAGGTCCGATCGGCACCCACGATTGCCGATGTCATTGAGTCTCATCCCTTGTTCCTCTCAATCGCGCTTCAGTATGCAAGTCACCTGGCTGCGTGAAAAACTGCGCACCCTTGTGCAGGGAGTGATTGGCCAAACTGCTTTCAACCTTGAAATGTATTCCGTGGTCATCTACCGATCAGTGATCAGTGCGAGGGAGATGCGCTGCGGCGTCTCCAGCGGAAAGCCGATCGATGAGACCTTCGAGGGAACTTTCTTCGACCCTCATGCTCGTGCCGAGTATATCCGACGTAAGTTTTGCAACGGCATGGAAGATATCGTGCTGATATCGATGCTACAGATCTCCAAATGCTGCATCACCTCACAGAGCAGTTTGTTAACGCTATGTTCGGCTCCGTCCGGCAGATGCCGTATAGCATTAGCAGCATTGTCAGAGAGTTGCTAGCTGCAGTAAAGGCGCGTATTCGGGTGGAGTATTCCTCATATAGGCTGACGATGTCCTCTGAAGGCAAAGCTTCTAGACTAAAGTGATGACGTGCATGCCGCTGCCGTCGGCCGGCTGCTATACCTTCGACATGGTCCCCAACACAATTGGAGCTGCAGCTCGACGTTTTTTTACTGAAGGGAGGCAGCGAATTCTTGGTTTCCTCCCCTCCCAAGGTCCAGGACCAAGGACCGGCGTCCCTCGCGGTTCGTTCCGGGACCGCTTCCATCCGTATGCTTGTCATGATCGATTATGGTGCGCGGTCGTCTAATCCTTTCGCGTGGCGAAACCGCTTTCCTCACATCAGCAAAGCTCCGGATCGGTGGAGAGTTTTAACGCTGAGGCGATCGAGTCAGTCTCCTGCAAGGTACCCAGCTTAGCCAGGTAAACGACGTTTGATCCAGCTGGCCCAACCATATACTACAATCGTCCAAGGGTCACTTTCCAACCGCGAGGGATGGGGCGGGCGATAACCTACAACACAATGACCACCTCCTCCACTCCTCTCATCGCTATATTCCTCGTCGCAACTTGCTCATCAGGTACCTTCCTCGTATTCAGATGGCCGCCATACCCCCGCATCCTCCACTCGCCTTATGCGGCCCCTCCCTTACCGACAACGAAACCGACACGGTGTCGATGGGATCTATCAAGCATTGCACCTGCCGGACAGTTTCGAATATCTGCAGGAAGAGGAAGAGGCTGTGAAGGAGATGAAGGCTACGGGAGCTTGGGCAGACGATAGCGGGGACTATCTCTGGCAACGGCCTTCATGGGGCAGCCAACCCGGTGCGCCGACCAGCACTTCGGGCAGCACGAGCACGCGCGGGAGGAGCACGAGCCGAGCACCAACGAGTAGCAAGACCTCTAGCCCGTCTAGCAAGGACAGGACCGAGGAGCTGTTTGACGAGCAGGCAGAGATCAAGGATGATTACCAGACGGTGTTCGACTTTGATGACGCCTCGACATTCGCTGAGATCCTCGCTCCGGCAAGAGAGCTGTGCTATCAGAAGTTCAAGCTTATCGTTGACGACCTCGCGTTCGTTGGACACCCGGTTTGTGTAGCTCGAGACGGTGTTTGGAGCATGGACAACCTCACCACCCCACCTCCCCGAGCGGTCCACTCGCGAGAGCGCGAGCGCGGCCGGACGCTCCCGCCGTATACATCGATCAACGGTCTGCGCGACTCCGCCTCCCCGCCTGACTGCCCTCCCCCCAATGTGCAGGAAAGAGCGCAGCCATCCCAATCCAACGGAATGCACCACGGGCTGATCTCCTTCCACCTCCTGCTCGTCATCAACCGCCCAGACCCGGCATCATACCACACCTCGGACCTCAGCGCTTTCCTCGCCCCCTACCACGCGCAGATCGCGTTCAAGCTCACTGCTGGGCTGCTGCACGAGGAGGCGCGAGCGGGGTATGTGAGCAAGCATTGTTCGCAGCTCGTCGAAAGAGCGCCATTGGTCGAGCACTGTGGTACAAGGAGTTTGCGAGCGAGGCGAGTGATCCGGGCGGGAACGCGCTCGCTGGCCTTATACGCGAGGTGTACGAAGCGACCAGGACCGACTCGACGTGCATGGTCAAGATCAACCATATCATAGTCGACGTGCAGCTTCCCCCACGCCCCCTGCAGGACGACTGGGGTGAGGAGAGGGAAGATGAGCTCGAGTGGGAGGAGGGAGAGGGGTTCGATCATGATGTCGCTATGGATGGCGTGGTGTATGGTTGGGTGCCCAATCTCCGACCATGGACTGCGCTGCTCATGCTGGACGATGGTTAGCCCGACGGGTAATAGGAGGACGAGGATTTGACGGATGAGCAGAGGGAGACGGGGAGCTTCGTCAGAGGTTTCCTCAACCATCTCGCCCACGTTGTTGTGAGTACGCTGCCCTGTTTCCCAGGCCTGGAACTGAACGTCTGAGAGACTGTCCGACATGTCCAAACTGCTCGATCTCGACTTGTACACGGACGTGTTCCCGCTCGCCAGGGCGCTCATCTACACACGCAAGGCCAAGTTGATCGACGTGGTTCGTAATCTCAAGAGTATCTACTACCCAACGTCGTGTCCGAATATTGCATGCGCATTATGCCGAACCGCTGCGTCACCTATTGACCTGCTGACAGACTAGCGGACCACTTCCATACATTCTCTCGGCGCTTCCCATTGCTTCCCCACCTGGCCACCATCCTATCCGAGCTCTCCTCCGCACCTACTCCCTTCCCCTCTCTCGTGCCTTCCACCAAGGAGCGGCAGATCTATCTGGACGCGCTTGTCTGGTTGCTCAAATGCGGCTTGGTGGAGATGATGCACGTTCGAGTGCGTGTGGTCGCAACCCAGGAGCTGAAGGAGGCCGCGTGGAAGGAACGATTCGACCGTGCAAAGCAACAGAAACTGTCAATGACGATGACCGAGCGGAACGAGTCGGAGGAAACAATGTCTCCTGAGACTTCGTCTGTGCTCAACGGCACGGGTCTCTGTTCACCAATGATGCTCCAGTCTGCGCGCTTGCCTATCATTCCCGCTTCATCCACTTCTGAGGGATATGACTCTTACTCGAGCGACGTGCAGGATGGATTTTCGAAGAGCGAGGAGGAGATGGACTTGTCGCCGAGCGGTAGTTTCGAACGTGGTCGAGCAACTAGGATGGGGAGGAGATGGCTGGACGAGATCGGTCGAGGGAAGGACCCGAGAGTGATTGATCTCTTTGAGAGGTGCGTGCTTAACGTGGTAGTCTGATATACTGATTTTGGCGCCGATTACTCCCATACTTTGATGGAAAGACAACAATAGATGAGATTCTGTACAGGACCGAGTCGGTCGGAGAGAACTGCGAGTGGTCCTGCATCGCTTCGATCCTTACGTAAGCACCTTGATCATAAGACTCCTTGCGTGACTAATATCCTATCCAGGTGCTCACGTCTTTACACTCATGATCATCTCTCCGTTTACTATGATATGGCAAAGAATCCATCGTGCGTATGCAGCTTCGAACCGGCAGGTGCGATCGTACTGAATCCAAACCTGCAGACAACCTACTCCCCTTCAGCAAGCACTTAGCCAACGGTGTGTTTGGCTTTGCTGCAGTCGAAGAAACCCGCGCTGTCCGTCACTTCGCCGTTGATTCAGCCTTTCGGGGCGGCGGGCCGATATCCGCATCATGTGGGTCAGGAAGCTGCTGAAGCGCTGGATGGCAACGCATTAATGAGCACGGACCCTGTCCGAAAAACCGATAAGGTGGGTGTGGAAGGGCAGATTCGAAGTCTGCGTCCCTTCGTCCTGGCCATCTGGGGCTTCGGTGGTGCTTATGTACCATTGACAATAGCATCGCACTGATGTGACATTACGATTGAGAATGCAACTTTTCCCTCAGACCAAGGCTAGTGAGAGGTGAAAAACTAGAATAACGAGAGCCGACATATGAGCAAACAGTGGCGGCTTGAGGAGATGACAAGGAGCGGGCACATGCGCGGTATCTTGAAGTCGGCGGCCCGAGCGATGCACGTGAAACTGAGACGCATCCCTGGGCAACGTAGTTGACCATAGTTGTTGACCATTGACCAGGCTGAGAGACCATTTTGGGGGCTTAGGTAAGCGTGCGCGTGCGCCCGTCTCTCGAAACCTGCATTAATCTTCTCTGCCCCGTCGAACCCTCGCAAGCTCCCCAGCCCCGCTCACCTCCTCGCCCCGCCGGTCTTCCACCCCGTCCCGTATCGCCTCGCCCAGCAGCCCCGCCCCGCTCCCCACCCCAACCTGTCCCATCACCCCCGGCGCCCCCAACCCGCCATACGAGCCCCTATCTCCACGCCCTCCCAGACCCGCGCTCCCTCTCCCTAAGTCCCAGCCCAAGCCGGCGAAGCGAGCGCCGAAGCACCGTACGGCCGAACAAGAGCTCGCAGCGTACGGCCGGACGTTGGTTGGCTGTTCGCGTCTCGGTGCATACGAGCTGCTGAACAAGCTTGGAGAAGGCACTTTCGGCGAGGTGCACAAGGCGCAGAGTCATGCGACTCGCCAGCTGGTCGCGCTGAAGAGGATCTTGATGCACGAAGAGAGGGAGGGCATCCCGACCACCGCGCTGAGGGAGGTCAAGCTGCTCAAGAAGCTTAGGCATCCGAATGTTGTTTCGGTCGTGGATATGGTGGTTACGAAGGGTGCGTTGCGCTGCTCTCGGTATCTGATCCAGGTGCTGATTGTGGGTTACAGCTACGAAAGACACGAAAGGCGACATCTATATGGTCTTCCCGTATAGGACCACGACTTTGCTGGGCTTCTGGAGAACAAGTCTGCTCGGCTTACGACCGCGTAAATCAAGTTGTATATGCAACAGCTACTGATTATATGCACCGGGTATGTCTCCTCCGTGCTGACGCCAGCGGCAAATCTTACCCCATCTCCAGAACAACATCCTGCACCGTGATATGAAAGCCGTCAACCTGCTCATCTCCAACGCCGGCGTCCTGCAGATCGCCGACTTTGGCCTCGCCTGCCCAGGGCACAGCAAGCTCGGCTTTCCACGACGGCATCGACCTCCGCAAGACCCGCTACACGCCCGACCTCCTCCTCGGCGGGGTCAATTATGGATTGCGATCGACATGTGGGGCGTGGGGTGCGTGATAGGCGAGATGTGGTTCCGCCGGCCGATGTTCTGCGGATCGTCGGACGTCAACCAGCTGGAGAAGATCTGGAGCCTGTGCGGGACACCGACGGAGGAGACCATGCCGGGCTGGGGAGCGCTGCCGGGGTGCGAGGGGGTGAAGAACTGGCTGAGGCAGGAGAGGATTGTGTGGCAGCAGTTTGATCAGTGTGTACTTGGACTTGCTGCACTGCTTTGGGAGTTGGACTGGCGCGAGGGATGGCAGGGACGCGGCGGATCCGCTGGACAAAATGTTGTTGCTTGATCCTGTAAGGCGGATCACTGCTGCCCAAGCTCTGGACCATGAATGGTTCTGGAGCGACCCGTTGCTTGCCGATCCGAAGACGTGCGTTCGTATAGTACTCGAATTGTTCATCACTAACACGCATCTGCAGTTCAACTCAATACGAGGCGTCGCACGAGTACGACAAGCGGAAAGGCAGTTCCAGGAAGATAAACGACGCAAGGCCTGGCAGGCTGAACAAGCCAAGCCCGCTGGGCGGGCCCAACCTCCTCGGCACCATCAGCCTCGTCCGCTTCTGCATCTGCATCAGCATCAGCACCAACCGCCGCCGAACCACTTCCGTCCGCAGAGCTACCGGGACGCCGCGCGCGGGCATCCCCCCCATCTCCGATTTGACGGTCCTCCTCCGGCGCCGCCAGGTGTTCGAGGGCTGCCGGCCCGCCCTGATCCGGGTCCGGGGCGCAATACGAACGGCGACCAATTCCGACGCGGTCCGCCTCCCCTCGATGGACGACCGGACAACCGGCCTCGCCTGCCTGCGCGTGATGAGCCTTTGCCGTACGGCTAGGGCAATCCCTCTAACTATTCATCGTATTCATCCTTTATCTCTAGCATTTCTCCCATTTCCCCCATTTCTGCAAATCCTGTAGTATTACCGTCACATGCTATGCTATGCAGATACCTTTCAACAAGAGCCCGCGTGTGGATAATGCTTTTTGGCGGGAACTGCTGCTCCGGACTTTGTTGCTCCTTTCAGTGCTGATGTGAGCAATTCTGCAGCCAAGGATGCTGTGCCCCAAGAGGATTGGTAGCCATATCCGCCGTGACTAGACAACCACGCCTCAGCCCTGACCGCGCAAGCCCACCCGTAATGGTACATGACGGGAATCTCCAGTCCTTGGCTATTGGTCATTACATCCTGTTCCAGCCTTGCGCCGCCCTTTCTCCCTGGTCTGAAGCCGCACCCGGATCCGGATTCAATCACAATCGACTCGATGTCTTCGATGGTGGGTGTGTCGTATCTACTGGGGTGTGCGGCCGCCTTCGCGCGCATTGGGCGGGGCTAATTCGGGCGCGATCGCTACAGTAGCGTGCGCCTCGAGGATATTCCGGGTTGTCTCTGGGCGCGCCTTTGGGTGCATGAGTCGCCTCGCTGGCTCATGCGGAACGGCCGCGAGGAGGAGGCCTGCCCCGTCCTCGTCAAGTACAACGGACACAACTCTAAGATTGTTGTCCTCGAGTGACAGGAGTTCCAGGATAACATCGCTTTCGACGCTTCCGACAAGCGCTGGTGAGACTACACGGTCCGTCCGATCCAGTTCTCACAGGGTATGTCTGTCTGACTTCCTGCAACAGGCATACTTTGCCACCAACAACGCCTGCTACCGCCTCCTCATGGTGATGATGATTTCCGTGTTCGGCCAATTGTCCGGAAAGTAGGTGCCACTCTCCCACAGCTGCCGACGACGTGTCTAACAATAGTCACAGCGGTCTTGGAAACCTCAACAATAATGTCATGTACAACATCCTCGGCTACATCCCTCCTGCTGTCCAGCTCGCTCTCAATCTTGGGCCGGCTGACCGTACACTCTCCCCGCCTCTTGTCCCCTCGCAAAGGCATAGCCCAACAACGCATCCGGCCAAGAAACGTGGGTTACGTTCCTGATACCTTGATCAGTCACTGAAATCCCCATGTAGATCGGCCCCGCCTCCTCCCCTGCCGTTCCTCCCTCCCCGCCCCCCAGACCGTGCTCATCACGTAAGAAGGAGAGCGCAACGGCCCAGGACGGTATAGGCGAGCCCCAGCCCACAGCCTGCCTCGGTATCAAGCCTCGTGGTCAACACCTTTGCAGCACACCATGCCTCCTCTTTGTGGCAATCACCGGTCGGTCCCCTCCACCTAGCCCAAAGTCACTCCCATGCTGCTGGCAAGCTGGTGCAATGCTGGAGACGTTACAGGGCGATGACGGAGGCGTTCAGGTATTGGACTTGTTGAGGTGGAAGGTTGGCGAGGGGATCGAGAAGCCCGTGCGTGCGGATTTCGCGGACGAAGTGAGGAGGATGAAGGATCATTTGAACTAAACTTGCATGTATACCACGAACCTAATAACACAACACTACTCTGAGCAGCATAAATAAAGACATCACATTTTAACGTTTTGCGGAACGGCGTAAGTAGGACCGGGAAGGAACGTGTAGCGAACGACAGAAGTTACATCGGTAGCCTCCTTCCCTGCACATATTGTTCATCTTCACCTTCACCGCGTACCCAACTGCTTGGCAAGACAGCCGCACCCATACACGTCCTCCAGCTTATCAACCCAATTCCAGCATTTCATGATTTCGTCGTTGCTTTGCTGGCAAGGTCGGGATCAAACTTCACCACCATCACGTACTGTACTGACCACAGATGTTGAGATCGAACAACATTTCGCTTTACTGCACATCATGCTTAATTCACCAGTCTACTTACATGCTCCTTGACCTCTGCGATCAGATGTTACCGGGGCGCGCGCTATTTGGCCACTGTGTCATCGCATCGTCAATCGGATTTGCCCTGAAAAGCCGGCAGCTTCTGGGTGCACCGCCTTCATCGCCAGCAGGTCAAGCGCCTGTGGTCTTCTTGGGGTCGTCCATATCCCGTTATCGTCCTGACTGCTCCATAAGAACGATCGTGGCTCCGGGCTACATCAACTGGTGGTGTCTTTCCTCCAACCTCCCCGGCGAGCTCCACCCTTCAAGGTCACGGGTCGGCGGCCGCTTTGATCTCCCCACTCTCCCAGCCCACGGACGCCACCTCCGTTAATATCTTCAATGAGTACTACATCTGGACCATCCAATGGACAGCAAGCAACTCTCCTGGATAAGCTTGCACAATGGAAAGCAAGGGTGAGCACCACGCTCGACCCAATGAAGGAGCGCGTCGTGGACACCACGAATAAAGTGTTCGGGATCCAGGATGTAGGTCGTCTCGTATATGCAGCCGTACCGTCTAATCCTCATTTGTTGTCAGCTAGTGCAGGAGCAACAGGACGACATCCGTCAGCTTGGCGAGAAGCTGGCTTTGATCAATGGACACGTTCTGAGCCCGGGTCACCTGTCGCCAAATTCAGATGTAGATGAGCGGACGATGAAGCTGCTGCAAGAGCTGATCAAGTCCGCCCTCTCAATACCCGTGATGGAAGGTCCGTACTGATTGCTGGTCCTTAGCACCGCCGCAGACGTGGACGCATTCCTGAAGAGCTTGCGGCCACCTGCCAAACGGCGGCACAACTTCGTTGAGTCCGAAGAGCTAACTAAGCTCCATAAGAAGCTCGATTCCATTATGTCACAGCTTGCGGTATTGCCACCCTCTACAATCGACATATGCCCTCTCTTATACTATCTGCAGCTAAGCCATACCGTGGGTACCGGTGCTCGTGTGGAAGGCATCGTTCTTCGCGTTGATAGACTGGACAGGGAGGTGTGTCTACTGATCTTGATATTGTGTCTCATCTTCTGATCCCATTGAGCAGGCCGCTGGTTCTCTTGCAGGACAAGTGTACGACTTCATACCACAACTGTCTTGACGGGAGCTGATTTGCCACGCACAGTCCAGAGGGTTTGCTTCTCGCCGAGATACCGCCTGCGCCTGTCGTCTTCCACGGAAGAGACGATCTCGTGGAATCTATCGTCGAGCTCGTCTGCCGCAGGGAGACTTGCCGAATTCCTTTGCTCGGTCCCGGGGGGATCGGCAAGACGTCCATCGCAGCCATTGTGATCCATAACAGGAGGGTCAAAGCCAAGTACGGTCGGCGTACGTTATTCGTCAGCTGCGAAGGGCTCGTTACAGCGGAAGGCATCCTCAACGCTTTGGCCGCTTCCTTGCCCGTACCGCCTGGTTCGGATGTTCTGCGTACCGTCTTGACCTGTCTACTTTCTCAAGACCGCATTCTACTCGTCCTGGACAACCTTGAAACCGCGTGAGACTCTCTAGACAAGGTCAAGGTGGAAGAATTGTTGGGCCAACTCGCCGCGGTCTCGTCTCTCTCCCTCCTCGTGACCATGCGAGGCGCTGTTCGGCCGGCAGGTATCGACTGGGCCGCAACATGTGCTGATCCACTTACGCCATTATCTCTTGATGCAGCACGTCAGCTGTGGACGTCCATCGCTCGACGTCATGACCACAACGTAGACCCGCTTCTGAACCGTCTGGACGGCCTCCCGCTTGCAATCACTCTTATGGCCCATCAAGGGCAGCTCGTTAGCCCGACAAACCTGCTCGAAGCATACGATTCGGAAAGGACGGCGCTCGTCGAAACCGGTGGTGGGGACCGACTGACGAGTCTGGATGTGTCTATCAGACTGTCCATCAACTCTCATACCATGTCACAGAACGCAAATGCAGCGCGACTGTTGTCAATCTTATGCCTCCTTCCCGAAGGTGTCGCCCTCTCAGACTTGCCAAAGATTCTGCCCACGGTGCAGGGCATACGGAAAAGTGCCCTGGCGCTCGTCGCCGTTGCCCTGGTGGCTGATGTCAACGGACGACTGAGAACCCTCTCGCCTATCCGCGACTTCGTCATGGAACATTTACCTCCAGGCGGCATTACCCTCGAGGAATTACGTGCGCACTATATGCTACTCGCGGATGAAGCGAAGAAACTTGGGACCGATCAGTCAAGCAAAGCCACCTCTTTGCTATCAATCGAATTTGGCAACATCAACTCGGTGCTACGTCATTGTTGGGAAGATGCTTCCTGCCGCACAGATGTCGATGCACTGCACGTCGCAACGGGCCGGCTCTCGATGTTTTCATACTTCACTCGGTTTGGAGACTGCTTACCGCTTCTGGAAGATGCAAGAAATGCACTGGAATGCATGGGTCTCCACGCGGCGGTTGCTGAATGTACTTTGGCCATTGGAAGTATGCTCTCCCTGACCCACTACATGCCGGCCCTCGAAGTATTGCGGGACGCCAAGGCAAAGTTCGAGGTCATCGGCTACCGGCTGGGTGTTGGACAATGCACGTCGCGCATTGGTGAAACACTGCGCATGCTCAATCGGTATGGCGATGCGCTGTCGAATCTGGAGCAGGCCAAGGTGGAATTCGAGACCATCGGCGATCGGATCCGTGCTGCACAATGCATG
>KV417372.1:12544-30216 GCA_001630345.1 Calocera viscosa TUFC12733
TGGGTGCTGCACAATGCATGGAGAGCATCGGCATCACGCTGCGCATGCTCGATCGGCATAACGATGCGCTGTCAAATCTGGAGCGAGCTACGACGGACTCCGAGCTCAGAGCTGATCAGCTCGGAATTGCCGATTGTGGCTGGTGGCTTGGCTATGTCGCGCTCACCCAAGGCGATTTGGAACGAGCCATGTTTCTGTTTGGGCAAAGCTTAGACATCTACGAGGAGATTGACATCCCTAGTCTAAAGGAGTGACCCAGAGAGCTGGAGGGACTGCAGTCCCCGACGTGTCCATCCAACGTATGAAGGTGGCCAAACGGCCTTCTAGACGATGGGCCAGCTGGCAGGGTGGGATCTCGGATGGGATGGCTCCTGTGAGTTGTGACGTGGTTTACATATATAGTTGAAATGGGAAGTGAGCCCGGGAGAGGGCACGGAGAGGGAAATGTATGCAGGTGTTTTGAGCTTAGGAGCTACAGGATTGTACATTGCTCTTTGTGACCGTGAAAAGAATCCAAGAAGCCTTGATTAGTATTTCGAAATGGAGTCTGAGCTGCAGCGGGGCCACTACCATCCATTTCTCATACACGGCAAAGAACCATGCCCCACACCTGTCAACTGTCAACGCATTTTGCCGTTCAGACCGAAGCAGTATCCAACCGAATGTATGGTGTAGGGGATATGCTACAGCGTATGGAGACTGTTTACAGGATATGTTACAGTGTATGATCGTACATGTCATGAAGGCAAACTGCCGCAGGAACAGGTCCAAGACGCTTCTCCGAGTCCACGCGGACCGTGCCCGATTACAACTCCAAAGCATACCTCTGTACCTCCCCTCCGCCCGCCAGATAGCTCCTCACCACCAAGGCCAACCCCAATACAACCTGCAGCAGGGCCAGGAGCTTCAAGACCACCTCGACGGGGTCCTCCTTCGCAAGATGCTGCTTCACCGCACCCACCCACCCAGGAGCTGTACCGCGCGCCGAAGACTGTGAACGAGAGCGAACAGGCTTGTCCAGGACTTGCGAGGCGATCTGACCCTTGGTGACAAAGCTCCCATGCAGCCCGTACGGCACTCTCTGGGGCAGCCGCACCTTGCCAACAACCGTGCGCATATCCCTCGCATCTAGCACCCAGAGCTCGCTCGAAGCCCCCTCTGGCGTGCTCCCATCGGGCAAGAGCTGCCGCTCGTCGAATACGTAGAATAGCAGGTGGCCGTTAGCGTGCGTCGTTGCGTCGGGAGGGGAGAAAGAAGATGAGGGGACGAAGGAGGCTTCCTGGGCGTGGTGCGAAGGGGGCAGGCGGAAGACGCGCACTGCGTCCTCCGGGTCGTCGCTCGCGAGCAGTTGGGACATGCTCCGCCCGTCAACTGCCTCTCGTGTGCCTTCCCCCTTCGCTAGCCCGCGAGCGATTAGGGCGAGCACGTCCACCCGCACCAGGCAGTCGATCTTCGCCCCACTCATGGCGGCCGTAAAGGAGCCATGGAGCATCGAGCAGCCGAAAACGAACCTGTTCTCCCGGGTGCAGAGCGGAGGGGGCAGGGTGGGGAATTCGAAGGGGATGGTGAGGAGGGGAAAGGAGTGCGATGGCCTTGCGGGAGAAGAGGGGGAGAGCAGGAAGCGGAAATAGTGCAGCTGCGGCGGGTCCTCGATGACTGAAGGCACGGGCAGGTTGCCGGCCGCAAAGACGAGCGCGTCGGTCTGGAACCTGCAGCAGAGGAGGTTCACCGCCTCCACTTCGCCAGCAGGGGTGAGGCTGTCCCAGGCGTTTGCGCAGTGGAATACGACGCAAGGCTCGTCCTCGAACCACCTTGTCTCCCCCTGCATATACCTCGGTACAAGCCCAAAGCGCGATCGCAACGTGCGGTCGTAGTGCAGCACCGGCCTGTCTCTCAGCAGGTTCATCGGGCCAAAGACGAGCGGGAGGTCGAGCACGACGGTATGCGTTGCCGACGCGGCAAAATCGTGCATCATCTTTGGCTGTTTGAGCGGGATTGGGCGGGAGAGGAGGACGGGAGTGCCGTGCGGAGAGATGATGGTGTACCGGAGGTAGGGGGGGAGGAAGGAGCTGTGCAGGAGGAGTAGTTCGCCTGTGACGGGGTCGACGTGCGGGTGCGCACACGTCCAGGAGCGGAAGAACCCAGGCAGGCTGCCACCCGCGCTGAGCCCGCCGGCTTCCTTCTCCCCGCGTAAATGGGATCGAGACGTCTGCCAGCCTACGGTCTCCTGTCCCGGGAGCCGCACTTCCAATGGAGGGCCGGACTCGCACAGCGCCAGCGCGCGGCGGGAATGGAAGATGATCGAAGTGTTGGCTACGCTTAGGCTGCGGAGGGGAGAGGTGGTGAGGTGCGTGGAGAGACAGAGGAGCAGGGAGCGGAGGATGTGCGCGAGGAGCACGGGGAGGGGCATGGACGGCGAGAGGAGGGTCGAGATGGACGGGAGGAGGGGTTCGGAGAGCCTGATGTCCTGTTAGGTTACGACGACAGCTGTATGCACGCAAATACGCACCCCTCGCTCGCAAGCAACACGTCTGTCACCAGCATCTTATTGACGAACCACGCCTCCCCCTCCTCTCCAAAAAGAACACCACAGAGCATCCCATCCCCGTCAAACCAGTGGTACTGCCTCTGGTCCTCTCCCTTCAAGGCATGCAGCGGGTTTGAGCCGTTCCTGATGTACTGTCCGCCTGCGAGGCTTGCGGGAAGCTGGCCTGTGACGCTGCAGGGGGTGAGAGGGAGCTCGGAGGCGATGGGTGCGAAGTTGCCTGAGAGGTAGGGGTGGGGGTCATGTCAAGAGGGAGCGTGTCGCCTTGCTAGGTGTAGATGTTATGTGAGAGGAGCGAATAAAGCCGGTCTGGTGGCCATGATGGGCGACTTTGGGCCATCGCAGGTCCAGAAGGCAGGCAGCGATGGGAGGATCGGGCTGGTTGTGCGTGAGGTGAAAGCGATCGGGGAGTGAGGCGTCCGTCATTTGATGCCGGGAGACGCGCAGGGCAAGGAGAGACTTGCCTTGAGCAGCGCATATTGCTACAACATCTCCGAAGCGATGCTGATCGGGTACCCTAGATAGAGGGGCCGCGCATCATCCAGCCCCCTTTGCTCACCCGCTGCCTTCGAACAGCTATCCTGTGCATAATGTCCGGCATAGCGGACATTAACGATGTGGAGCACAGTGCGGCTGGATCAGTCGCCGGCGATACCAGTCGCCTAAAGGACTGGTTCCTCTCCCAGAACGTCTATGTTGCTTTCGAAATTGAAGACCTCGCACAAGCTCCGGGCTTGTCTACGACTATAGAAGACGACCACGACTCTCCCATGGCTCCGCAGCCGCAATCGAATGCACCCCAACGTGCGACCGCTCTTGAAGAACGTACTCCCGTTCCAGCACCACATCCTCCTGCTATTCCACCCGACGTTCTCCCATATGAGCAATCAACCTCAGCGTCCGGACACACCGCTACCAATGCGGCATCTAGTGCTGCTGCGCAGGCTGGCTCTCCTCCGCCGCCCGCCGATCCTTCCCCAAGCGGCGCGTTGGGCACGATGCATGAGATGCGGGAGAAGATCCGTAATTCTTACGTCCGTCTCAGGCGAGGACAGATTCCACTTTCCTATCGCAACGTCCGTGCTTCAACTTTCTGACACATGTGCTTATCATTGATGAACTGTGCAGTCGGCAATACCTTCCCGGGATCGGTATAGGGGCCACGATTCTGGCGGGCTCCATCGGGAGACGTCCAAACTCTCGAACGACTATTTCACGGCAGATGGCGACCCCCAGCATGTCCTCGCCCGGCTGCCCGAGCTGCAACGGATATACAGTGATCTCTTAGAGACCTACGGGGCAGGGTTCTCCAATGCTGGTATTCAAAACCAGAGCACCTCGAGAACCACCTGGGATCACCTTCTGAAGTGTATTCGCGTGCCTGCAGACGATACAAGACTTTCCTCCACCACACACAAGTCAGTCTGGCACTCGCATGTTCGACAATGAATATCAACTAACTACTGCATAAGTTGCGAAGAAAAGGTGGCACTGTCTGCCCCGGCTGGCCTCAAATTTCCGAGTGCGCTGGAAGGCACAAGCAGGATCATCAAGTCGTGGCCCCACGTGGCGCAAGCGGACGTGGTACTATACTATACCCCCTCCAAAAGGCTTGCGGAAGAATTCTCACTGGCCACGCAAGGGATCAGCGCCACCACGTCTGCCGAGTTGTCTTGGCGGAAGAAGTCTATACTGCGAAGCTTGACGGTACCTATCTTGGCGATTGAGTACAAGCTTTTGGGACTAGTCAAGAATGTCAGTCAGACAATCCTGGTATTAGTCACAATGCAGCGTCATCTGCATGCGTTGGGAATAACGGGTCAAGTCTCTTTTGGCTTTGCCGCTGCGGATACAACCCTCAAAATCTTGGGATGTGCGACGCACCCCGGTACCGAGGTCAGTGCTCCTATACATCCAGTGGTGCTGGTGTTAACGTCAAGCCCAGAAAATATACGTGTTCCTCTGTGCATCCCTCGATATCAGGCATGCGGCCCACTTCTGGGAGTCATACTTCTTCCTCCACAATCTTGAAGCTTGGGCACGCGAAGACCTCGAAGAACTGCTGAAAACGCCATCTGTGGAGACACGGAACCTTCCACAGCTTGTCTGGCGGAGCGACAATTGGAAAGCACCAAAGCCGACCGGCCCAAAGACTCCTTCCAAACGCCGGCGAGCTGATGATGGAGATGATGAGAACGAAGGAAGGCATGGACCTTCACGTGGAGGCGATGATAAGGGGAGTATGAAAAGGCGGAAGGGACGTACGGCAGGCAGTCGTACGGACGGTGATGCCCCGCCCGGCCTTGGCTCTGCCATTGGTCAGATCATGATGGATCAAGAGACTCCCGATGGCAGCCTCGACCTCACCGAAGACGAAGAAGATCAGCACCACTGGGACACTGATCCTTGGGTGGCATCCGTCAACAAAAGCAACCCCTGGACGTCTCATGACGATGCCTCACCCTCGCCCACCACGGCTCTACTGGATTTGATAATGTCTCAGGAAGATGAAAAGCTGCCCGGTCGTTCCCTGGATGACAAGGCTGAGAGGGAAAAGGTACTTCATTGGCAGCAAAACATCACGTTGGTATGCGGTAGTGCATAAAGCGCCCCCTTCCACCCCCTCTCCCCTCCGCGAATTATTAATACCCTCGATTACTACGTGTTGCTGCGACGTATTCCATGTATCCTCGTTTATGATAGAGAAGGCAATTCCCTGTCCTAGTAGTATGCAATTGAGTCACTGCTGGCAAGTAGGTCCGTGGCACGCAGACGATCCAACCCCTCGTGTACGCTCTTGACCGAAACGAACTGGGGCGAGTAAGGATCGATGTCGGCGACGTCATATAGCAATCTCTTACCGATGTCGGGGAAATGGACACAAAGGTGAAACATGCTGGTTGACCGATGCTCTGCTATGTTGTTCGGTGTGCCCATGTGGACTTGTATGTGGGTAACAAAGTTCGAGAAGATATTTTGTCATGAACGCTACACGCAACCAAGGGCGGCAGGGTATGTATATCCATAGGCGTATCGTAGGATGACGCAGGCCGGGGAGAGAGTCGTCAGCTCAGCGGATGAACGTCCTCGAGGAGAGGGCGACATTCTCCTTTCCCTACCTCCCAACGAGCTGCATCATCCCCACCACCCTTCCCACCTCGCCTGCCTCCTCATCCACATCCACATACATGGCCACCTCCTCCAGCTCCAGCCCCGGGCCAAGCCCAGCCTGCGGGAGCTGGACGTTCCCCACCCACTCACACAGCTTGCCAGCGGCCCCCTGCCTGTCGAAGGAGGCGAGGGTGCCGGCCTTTGACTGGTCGGTCGAGAAGAGCAGGAGGGGCGTTGCTGACGGAGGAGGGAAGTAGTCGGGGCTTGAGAAGGGGAGCTGGGACGCTTGTGTTGTCAGTGGGCGGCTGTATAGTGGGTTCGGAACGTGTTGGCGCACGCCGCGGCTAGGTGACCAACATGATCAGCGACTTGGAAGGCAAAACGAGAGGCACGCACAAGACATATGTGAGCTCCTTCTGCCCACTGCCGTAGCCAAACCCGCTCGTGCTCTCGGCCGACAGCTCCCGTTCCCTCCTCTGCGCAAGCATGCGCGCCTCCTACTCGGGCGAAGCGAGGAAGGCGGTGCCTTCCTCCACGGGATTCTCTGTGAGCAGGGGGCGGGAGTGCTTGTGCACGAGCGTGCTGGGCGGAGAGAGCGTCTTGAACCGCTGCACAGCAGGGTTGCTGAACGGTGTAGTTCGGCGGCCCGCGAAGCTCGGAGCCGATGTCTTCAGCCTCGGAGGAGAGGCAGGGAGGTGCTGACCTCCTTCTCTGGGTCGCCGAGCTTGGCGCGCTTCCTGCCGGGATGACGCGCGACCTGGCCGGGGAAGACAAAATTTCGGACCTTGCCCATCGCGTCTGGCTTGCTTAGTACAACTCTCACATCGTCGACTGTCGTCTTCGTTCGCGACGCATACGGTACCTGTTCTTCCATCGACGTGCCTGTTAGTCATCTTCTGCACAGAGTCCTTCCGAATTCCGTTTGCCGGACGCGAGGCTGTCTCCTGCTTCGATACGAGTGGTGCCGTCACCGCGGAGAGCCTGGTCGTGGAGGGCGCCATTGGCATGGCATTGAGTGTGTATGATGTCGTTGAATGTATGATCCCAGCTCATATCGTGCAGCGCGGAGGAACCCGCGGAAGCTGGATCCCATAATGGAAGCCGGCAGCGACACTACGTGGTACCTCTCTGCCGGACGGGCGCTGGTGCCTCTCGATGAGGGTGACCTGGTTGGAGATCCTATGGAGAAATCAGCTGTTGAAGCCATGGTGCGGAAGATGTCAAAGGGTGCGCAGAATCATACAACGGCTGCGTGAACATGTGGTCGGCGACTGCCAAAGCAGGTCTGCCACCTTTGCACAACACGTATCACGTAAACATCCCTTGTCCATCTGAAATGCCTCTTCTTCACCTAGAGGTATGTTCAGTAAGTGTGAGCTTTCAGCAATCAGTCTCCAGCCGCAGTCTTTCCGGATGGTCGACCACGTCGAGTTCTCGTCCTCCACGCTTCCCGATCGGTTTCTTTCTGCCGGCGAAAACCGGCTCGCAACCATTCGGCATCCATGTACGACCTTATGAGCCGCACACTGAGGTGCCAAGGAGCATCAAAGCCGTCGCCGAGGCCATTCACGGACCACCGCAGGAGGGCGAGGTCGATGGGCTCACACAGGGGCTGGGCTAGAATGATGAAGCGAATATCAAGGAACTGGCCGAAGCAAATCGTCGGAGAGTTGGAGTAAGCTTCACCGACCTGATGCGGGATGAGAACGATCGTGCCAATTATTTCTCGTGGTACCACCGGACGTGTTCAAGAGATTGTAAGTTTTCAAGAGATTGGTGTTTGAGCAATTGACATGCTGACATACTGACATACAGTCATGACCATTTTATTGACACGCACATGCCAATCCCAGATCAGGCCGTCGTGGCTGTCAATTCGCTGTGGTATTTGCGATGCCACTTTTTGGGATACGCCATTTTCCAGGATGTGTCCCTTTTCAGGATGTGCCCTTCTGCCGAAACCATCCGCCCGTCGCAAGGCAACGAGCGCGAGAATCACGCCAAGGATGGCGGGTTTCCAGCACCGCCAACAAAGGGATACTGATATTCTCCTCTCCCAACTGCAATTACCTGAAGCAAATCAAGGAAGACAATGTGAGACAACAAAGGGAGTAATCACAGCAAGGAATTGAGCTGGCTTTAACATTGCCTGCAGACTATCACCGTACTGGGACGGCAAAATGAAGGGGAGGAGCGTCGCGATGCTAAGCACGATGTGAGGCACGAGACGGGCGGCTTCAGATAGGCATCGTCACTCTGTAAATCGACAGCTCACTGCTGAAGGAATTTTACAGATGACCGCAGTCGGTCTAGAACTCGACAACGGCGATGGAGGTCCCTTCGTGACATCCAAGCGACAGTACGAGGATATTCCATTCCAGACCGCTGAGGTTCTTCCGTCACCTCCGGTGTCCCTGCGAGCGATCGGGGCTCTCTTGATCAGAACAAAGGGACGGCACGACCATATTCCATCGGAAACTGACTTCTGCGCGACAGTTCCAACCCGACCAAGAAGGACAAGACTCGCCACAACTCGTCACAGCTAGGCTGTCCGAGATCGGCGATATGCTGAAGCTTGGCGCCGTACTGAAACGGTGCCTCGCCGATCCCAAGCTTATGGCGACGCATGCTCCTTTTACTGGCGACGTCGAAGCTCTGGCGAAGCAGTGTGCGGCTGTGGTGCACGCATCGCAAGATCCCAGCTTCCTCACCCGCAACTCGGCCGTATGGGATGAGGCACCGCATGGTTTCCGAGATGTGTGCAAGGTGGGTGATGGCCATCGTTGGCTTCTCGGTTGCCGATCGTTGGGGCGGAGGGTCATAGACGTTCATGGTTACTGGTACTGGATTGCTGAGAATGTAAGGTACATATATTGATGAGAACTCCTTGTACAACGAGAGTGAGAGACAGCCTGATTGTGAGAATCCGTTGTACCGTTCGGTCATGACATAATAACGATAGTGCGTTGATAAGACTTACT
The DNA here is from genome assembly GCA_001630345.1 of Calocera viscosa TUFC12733. NCBI lineage: Eukaryota > Fungi > Basidiomycota > Dacrymycetes > Dacrymycetales > Dacrymycetaceae > Calocera > Calocera viscosa. The sequence goes on from KV417372.1 coordinate 21,182, forward strand.
GTATAGGCCAGGAATGGCAAGGCCCGCCGATTCGGCATCCACGTGGAGATGCACCGCCTCTGGACTCTGGAATGTTATTGTCAGCCCGGATGACAATCGCGTTGAGTCGATGCGCCTTGTCGAGTTCGACGGCTCACATGCTCATATGATCCGTTGGACCAATTTTTACTGTTCAATGTCTGCTATGATGTTAGGTAAGATCAACATATATTGAGAAGGGAGGGCCCACGGGAACTGTCACTCCGTGCTTAATAACTGCTCAAGTCCATTGAAAGTCCTTCGAAAGTCCTTTGGATATCCAGTGGACATCCGATGGATATCCAAAGGAATTTCCAAGGACTTTCGAAGGATATCCATCGGATGTCCACTGGATATCCAAGTCTAACCGTCCCTCACATCAGGCACCTGGGAAACCCTTCGTCACATATCAGTTGATTCAGAAGGCGAAACCAGCTATGTGCTGAAGCCCAAACTCAATCAGATCGCACACCAAAAGTCATCGTTGAGAGCAACGTGAAGGTCGTCATCTTTCGCTCTACCTACAAAATCCAGGCGCGAGCGATTGCAATACGGTACATTGATATACACACGGGCCTGCGGCGCGGCGCTTCGCGCGACTTTGTCAGAGATGGTCAAGTCGGGCACCTCCGGCGCGGCGCTCCGCGCTTGCTGGGCGCCTCCGGCGCGCGCTTCGCGCAAGGTTGTCACCTGGCTCGCTGCGCTCGCCGCTCGGGGCACACCCTGCTTCACAGGGTGCGCCCGACAATTCTGTATAAAAAATACGTAGCTTATCCGCAGGAACCCGGCACTCTACCCAACGTGTCCCATGCACGAACTTGCTGAGGTCTACACAATCGTCCCTCCTGGAATGATAATTGGGCACTGCGGGGTGTACAAGCGGTGAAGCTGATCGGGAGGAACCCAAAGGATGTGATCGGTCCCATTCCCCATGATCCATCCCGTTTCGAAATCAAATGTTATGCTGACTTGTCCCGTTCCTTCGGAAGGGTAGGAGTTCGTCAGCTGATGTTCTGGGTAGGGCGAGAGCGAGAGTTGTTGGTGTCCCTCTGTGCTGGGGATCCAAGCGCCCATATCCATACTCCATATACAAATAGTGCGGTCATCGGAGCCGGAGACAATCCTGCGGTTATCCGAGAAAACTGCGACCGAAGTAACGCCGGTACTATGCCCAGTCAAGGGTTCACCGATGGCGGCGCCAGTCTGCGAATCCCATATCCGAATCGTTTTGTCATAGGATCCGGAGATGACCCGCCGATTGTCTGGCGACAACGCAACCGAAGTGATCTGGGTCCTGTGACCAGTCAGGTGCCTGACTGCGTTTGCATCGGTGTCCCATATCAGAATGGTGCCATCTTCATAGCCCAAAACGATCTGTCGGCTGTCCCATGAGAATGCGGCTGATGTGATTGCGCTTCTATGAAACCTGTGTGCGTTGCCTACCAGTTCTCCCGTGTCAGCATTCCATATGGCCATATACTTGTCGTCAGAGCCCGAGACGATACGTCGGTTGTCCGGCGAGAACGCTACCGTATTGACAGTGTCTTTATGACCGGTTAACGGTTTGTGGACAGCTGCACCCGTCTCCGCATCCCACATTCGAAGAGTGCGGTCATGCGAAGCAGACACAATTCGACGATTATCGGGCGAAATGGCGACCGAAGTAACCGCCTCGCTGTGACCAGTTAGGGGTAGGGGGTCACCGACAGCATACCCTGCCACTTTGACCTTTCAGAGACTCGCTCACGGCATGGCCCACCTCGGCATCCCATATTCGAATGGTGTTGTCATCAGAGCCGGAGACAACACGCAAATTGTCCGGTGAGAAAGCGACAGAATCAACCCAGCCACTATGCATCAGAGGTTGACTGATCGCCTGGCGGGTCGCCATATCTCATGTGCGAACTGTGCGGTCCCAGGACCCCAAGACGATCCGTCGGTTGTCTATTGAGATCGCAACCGAAGTTACGTGGCTGCTATGACCCTTCAGTGCCTCGCCGACAGCCTCCCCCGTGTTCGCGTCCCAAATTCGAATCATGTTGTCAGTAGAACCCGAGACGATCCATCGGTTGTCCGGCGATATTGCGACCGAAGTAACACCGCTGCTATGTCGAATCAGCGGGTGAGGGATGAGATCACCGGTATCGGCATCCCATGTCCGAATGGTTCTGTCATATGATCCAGAAATGATCCGTCGATTGTCTGGAGAGAAAGAAACCGCATTGACCTCGTTGTCGTGACCCGCCAGCCGCTTGATAACTATGCCTGTTTCGACATCCCATATTCGAACGGTGCGGTCCCGCGAGCCGGAGACGATTCGTCGGCTATCTGGCGAGAAGGCGACGCTGATGACTTCGCGACTGTCCTGACACGTAAGAGGATCGCCGATGGCATCGCCTGTGGCAGCATCCCATAGCCGAATAGTTTCATCGTGGGAGCCAGACACGATGCGACGGTTGTCCGGAGAGAAGGCGATGGAAGTGACCCAATGCTTGTGACCTGTTAAGGGACCACCGATAGCTTGGCCAGTCTCCGAATTCCATATTCGAAGTGTGGTATCCTCAGATCCCGAGACAATTCGCGTGCTATCTGGTGAGAACGCCACTGAAGTGACTGAGTCGGTATGCCCCGTGATGAGGACGTTCATGTGAGGCCACCGAACTGCGCGGCCTGACGCAACCCGGGCGAGGCCAGCGTACGAAGCAGCGTAACATTCGGCAATTTTAGATTCGATAGGGAACCACACCAGTGCGGAGAGATAGATGTGTGCAGCCGAGTCCACAATAGCTCGCCCAAGTGTTCGTATGAACCGGATGCAATCTTGCGCCATCATGAAAACGTCCTCCCCAATCGCCTGGTGTGGGTCATGAGCTGCGTACGCAAAACATAAGTAGGACGTACAGCCAATCGATCCATAGCAACGTTTAAACAGACAATGATATCGCCGACTATGCCTGCAACACTCGCGACTTCTGCCCAGAACAGCAGGTTCTTCAGGAGGAGAACGCGGACCAAGGCGCCTAGCTCTTCATGTTTCTCTTCAAATTTAGCCGCGCATTTTGAGAGATGGTTGCCCCAATGCCTGCAAGCATACAACACATCTTCGGTTACGTTCCCCATTCTTCTGCTCGGAACTTGAGTGTCGCGATTCAACACATAAGAGCTCTCAACATCAGCCATGTTGAAATGCAGACGGTTGCGCAAGAGTCGCAGCGAAGCGATAAGGAATCGCTCATGATGTCCAGACTCCCCAACCTAATATGGTCCGCCGCGGACGGAGCTTTGTAGCCATTCACCGAAGGATGAATGCAGCGGGCGCACATGAGTTGTGTCAGTCGCAACACCGCTGAGAAGTGATCCAAAGAAAGGCAAAATCTTCTTCGGGTGGACCATGAGCTTCTCGGGAAGCAGTTCCACCATAGCTTCAAGGGAGCGCATGCAAAGGGGTTCAACAGCGACCATAATGAAGCCCATCATCACTCGGAATGAGTCCAGAGCAGCCGTATTCTTGCTCAGTATCTGCTCCAGCACCGCTGCGTACAGGGCATCGATTCCGGTCAGACCTTGAGTTCCGCTGAGAATCTGGTTGCATCGCAGGACCTCCGTCTGGCCAATGATCGATTCCCCGACGATATAGTCACATGCAACGAAGGCCCATTGAAAGAGGCCCTCTGCTCGATATTGCAGCTGCGAACAAGAGCGGTCGTCGATGCCTTCCGGGAATGCTTGCGAATCGCCCTTCAAAGTGTGGCATATATATGTCAAGATGTCTGACGACAGACTCTTGTCTTCTTCGAGTATCGGCATCTCTATGAGACTCGCAGAGCTGCTTGACCTGCGAATGAGCTCGAGTATGTCTTGCTCTGCTCGACAAGTAAGTAGAAATCGGAAGCCAGCCGGCAGGCCATGGAGGTTGGAAAATAGAATCCGGAGTAACTTCAGTCGTTCCTTCACAGTTCCACTTTCGTCCAGCGCGTCGACCACAATGAGGACCGTACCGCTAATAGCAAGCGCTCGAGCAGGCTCCAGGATAAACTTGTCCAATTGCTGCCCGAGGTCCTCAGTAGTGCAAAGGCTCAGGTCACTGCCCACAGATTGCAGCAGCGCTTTCTTGAATGTGGGATGCAGATTAGCGAGATCGCGCGCAATATTGCGGAACAGATTAACGGGCTTCCGTGTGGCAGAGGCGCTTGTACTGAAGCAGAAGGATGAGCCGAATCGCTTCATCTTGTGGAATCGATGGGCGATGGTGTGGGCAATGGTCGACTTGCCGGTCCCTGCCCCTCCCATCAGCACCAACACGTTAGGAGTGTTGAGCTCAGGACTGCTGGCCCAATCGCTTGTCTTCTCCAACAAGACCTTTCGTGTGTTTTCCAGGCACTGCCGTCCAGGTTCGTATCCTGCTCCTCCGGCATAAGGTATGTGTTCCAGGTTGATCGCTATGGCTGAAGCCTGGTCAGCATGTGCACGCCGCTCGTAGGCAGGTACATACCGATATCCTCGATATCATCTACAACCAAACTCATCGCGATCTCTATCCTCAGTTGCGATCCATTTCGAAAATCCTGCAGAAGATCGTCAAAGCTCTTGCCGTATTCGTCAATCTTCGTGCCGACGCTAGACACACTTTGCGCGACAAGCCTCATAACTAGGAGAGGTCATTCTTCGTCACCTGGGCTCACTCACGAGGATAACTCACCGAAATTTGTCTTCTCAAGACATGACGAGATGAAATGGGCACAGTCGACAGTCTGCGTTGCCAGGCGGGACAGCACGCCCATCCGAGCTTTGTTGCTGCGCAGGTCTTGTGCGTCGCATAGGAATTCATACACCGTAGTCATCTTTTGGATTAGTTCTTTCATCCTTTTGTCCCGCTCTTTCTGCGCCTTGGCTGCCTACACCGTAATGAGCGGAGCCATTCCCAACATCAAGAGTACATGGGATCACCTTCAGTGCGGCAGATAGTATGGTCCACGCCATCTTGGCATATGGGTGAACCTGCCGCGCGACAGTCAGAATACCATGCCAGAGCGCCCATTCCGTGCGTACCTCAGACACCTTATCCATCAACGTGATGAAGAAGTCGAGTTTACCGAGCAGGCCGTCCAAAGCATCTGCGATATCGGAACCAGCTTCGATACTGTTGTTGATCTTATCGACCGCGGCAGATGCCGCGCCTAAGCCGGGTATCTCCGGACGCAACGCCGCAGCAATAGCGTCTGATTCCGCTGTCTCGACGAGCGCTTGAAGCGCGATTGCCGAAGGAGGAACAGTGGTCTCTTTCTGCGCGACAGACAGCTGCATAAGGATAGGTTCATGCTGGGTATTTGATCTTGTGACGAGCCGAGCGACTGTTTACGAGCGGTGATGAGCAATGATGCATATCCAGCAGGCAGCGCGCGCACTCATCATGGCGTCTAGCCAGCGACTCAGAGGCAACGTCACGGCGCCGACCTCCTCGAGCGGTCTACGCCGACTATGACTCTTACTGAGCGTCACCGTCACGCTTGATTCCAGAGCGCAATCACTGTGTTGAGGGTTAGTCCAGGGTTGGACACAGCGAACTCTGGCAGACGCACAATTCCCGCTTGTCCTCCTCCTTATCCCACACGACCGCGCGCTCCTTGGATTTGATCTCCCTGCTCTTCCACACCTCGTGTCCGTCGATGGTGATGCGGACGAAATACCGAGCATCGGATTTGAGCAGGCCGCGGGTTGGCAGACCTTGAACGGTCGCGCCTGAGACAAGTCAGCGTGCTTCTATCAGGTCATGTAGACGGTGGGCTCACCGGTACAGGTGTATGTCGACCTCAACTGCTGGGAGATGGATTTATCCGCAGCAGTAGTAGTAGAAGCCATTCCGATGGGTGCGAGATTCTGAGGAGTGAGCGGGAAAGTTGTCCCAACGTCGTCGGTGAGCAGTAAGAGGACACAACGACAGCGTCGCTGGACAACTTAAATGATGTTCGACCGCATTTGATTCGATACTTCCGGAAGGTCGTGCAAATGCGAGCTCGTTGCAGGCGCCTGCGTGAGCCGAGCGAGGGACGCTAGAAGCACCTGCACGAATCTTCGGGTGAGGGTCCCGCTGCCCACACGGTCTTCACGAGTTCCGCCCACACGTTGCAGCACTTGAAATTGACCAGAGTTATCGGCAGCAACGACTGGGGAGCAGCTCGGATGTTTGCCGTTGTGCTTGTGACGTGAAGACCAAAGAGCGATGGATGGATGGATGCTGCTTGATCCGAAAAAGGCGGCCCGCCGGGGGTGCCTGATAATCACGTGGCGCAGGACCCTGAGTGGTATGCGTTAGTGTACTTTCCTTACTGCAGCACTTTCCCGTCCAGAATCCCTCGAGTTGACACCGAACGAGGTACCATTTCTGGGTTCTGTTGGGACAGCGAGAGGAAACAGTTACGAGATGTTGTGGATGAAGGACTGCCAGAGTCCTTGAAGGCGTGCCGAGGCAGCTGGTCGAGTTGGCGTGCCTCGAGTCCCTAGGTGCGCCCGCTACATCACCCGCGAATGGACCACTCACTGATACGTACGCAGAGCCATTCCGTCCTTCCGAATACGTTGTACATATCAGCCGTTCAGTGCTAGCAACGCATGCTCTGATCCGAGAGCCGCACGACACGGCCGGTGTCGCGAGCTCGCCCAGAGCGTGTACACACGGCTCCTTCGTCCCCTTGTTATCTTTCTCAGCGAGTAGGAAAGAGGAAGCAATATCGTGCGGCTCTACATCGTTGCCGGCCGATATGCGACATCCTCTCTTGAGCTCGAGGAGCTCGATTTCTTGTGATGGAAGTGCGCGTTCGCGGCCTGGTGCGTGATAGAATAGTATTGGACTTGAAATTCCCGCGTCATGCCAATGCGGAGCGTCTCAGGACTATTCCCACACCTTCTCTCTCATGCCTTCACGCCATACCTCTCCCAATACTCTCTCATCAACCCAATCTCGCCCATCCCCCTCTGCTCCATCCACCCAAGCACGTCCCTCATCCCCAGCACGCTGCGCACCCTCACCCCCGCCTCCTCCTCCAGCTCCTGCACCGTGCTTTTCACACCCTCGCGCCCGCCCACTTCCTCCCTGTCCAGGAGCTCGACCACGCCGACGACCTGGCCGCCCTCGCGGGCGACGAGCGCGAGCGCCTCACGCACCGCTTTGCCAGAAGTCATCACGTCGTCCAGCACGACCACTTTCTTCCCTTTCAGCGGGGCGCCGACGGTGTTCCCGCCCTCCCCATGATCCTTCACCTCCTTGCGGTTGTAGGCGTAGCCGACGGAGACGCCGTATTGCGTATACAGGGTCATGCACGCCAGAGCCGCAAAGGGGATCCCCTTGTACGCAGGGCCGAAGAGGACGTCGAACGCCGGCAGGTCGGCGTGGATCGTGTGCGCGTAAGCGAGCGCGAGCGGGTGCAGGGACGGGCCGGAAGAGAGAAGGCCGGCGTTGAAGAAGTATGGTGAGATCCTGCGTGCGGCGTTAGCTTGCGAAGCTCTGCACCCCGCCGAGTGGAGATGGAATTGGGGAAAGGGAGCGCACCGCCCGCTCTTGAGAACGAAACTGCCAAACTTGAGCGCGCCAGCTTCGAAGGAGGCGGTGATGAGCGCGTCTTTCTGCTCTGCGAGCGAGGTGCGCTGCGCAGCTGAGGAGGGAGGTTGGGCAGACATTTTTGCGTTGGTTTGGAAGCAGGGAATGGACGGGGAGGGGAGGTTGGAGCGGTGGGAGGAGGGAGGGCAAGGGGCGCACGAGGATAGCGAACGCTGCGAGGAGGACGTGCCACGCGTAATCGTAGCTCCTTCCCGAGTAGGGGCCTTCTTCGAGGGAGGAGGAGTTACGGCTGCGCGCGTTGGTTAGCTGTGCACGGGGGAGGGGAGAGGGGCACACTAGAGCGTCATCAGGTCGAAGAGGAATGTCAGCCCCGCACCTGGTCTTGTCAGCTCTGCCGGCCGGGAGGAGAGGGAAAGGGAGGAGGGCATACCGCCGTATAGGAAGCTTGTGGCTACGCGCCATACCTGACCTTGAAGGACGAGTTCGGGGAGGAAGAGGAATATGTAGGGGGAGAGGAGCTTGAGCAGGCAGGGGAGGGTCACTGCGCATGTGGAGAGGAGGAGCGTGCGCGTTACGGGCGGGATCTTGAGTAGTTCGGTGTAGATTTGGTCCATCGCGGGCGCGCGGGCGAGATTACTGTAGGGAGAGGGTGGGCGAGTGTGATGTGCGAGTGATGGGAATGAGTGCGTTGGACAGCGGATGACGCAGTGAGTGAAGGTGCCAGAATAGGACACGTCGCAGGGAGAGCTCGGGTCACGTGCTCCTCGCTCTTGGGCGAACACTACAGAAATGGGCGGAAAGGACAATGATGATATGTGGGGCAGGATTAGCGTGGCAGAGGCATGAGTTGAATTGCGAGGGTATAGATGTATTATAACGTGCATCTCTGCGCGCAGCTTGCGTCGCTCTCCCCAGCCCGCTCCTCCTCAAAACCAAAATGCCGTTCGCGGACTCGGACCGCATCGCACGCTCTATTTCGTCGCCAAGTGCAAAGGGGATGGGATGGACCGCGCGAGGCGCTTGACAAGGGAGGAGAGGATGCGAATACATGCGCTGCAGGAAGCTGGCAGCGCGTCGCTCGTCGTACTGCCCGGGGCGGTTCACGCGTGTATACGGCAGCGCGGGTGCGTTCCGGCCATCGCCCTGGTCCACAGGTCTCGTGCGTCCAATAGAGCGCACTTCATCTGGGCATGTGTCAGTGAGAGCCATGCGCGGGGGATGTAGAGGGCGCACCTCTGACTGCCGCAGTGGACAGGCGCATGGCGTTTACATCCGGGAGAAGCGTATCGACTCTCGTAGAGACGACCTCCGCAGATCATTGTCACGGAGCACGGTATTGGAGTCTACACTTCTCACGGCTCTGTCTCCCATTAGTGAAGTGTACGCAAGGGCGAGGACATGCGTACCTCGGATGAGGAGCTTCCTGCACTCCTACGTTGGCTGATGTGCTCCTCGTTGTCGC